>JAODPA010031614.1:0-36856 GCA_025585075.1 Nepenthes mirabilis
AATATTTAAATGGCAATTAGAGATAAAATTATAATATCCCAACTCATTTTCATCAAATAATAAATAGGGTTAAAATTTACATCAATTTATTCTAATAACTTCGTCGCCCAACGACCAATTATCAAAATGGGCAACATTAGTTTTGGCTACCAACGTCGATTAGGTTGCCTGAACTCACTAAATTTCCCAGCCCTACCAAATGCTGATGAAGTGGACACACCCAAATACAATAAACAGGGTAGCGGCCGATTTACCCGGAACGACCGAGAAGACTTCCAACTGCTGGCAAACGGAAGAGGGAGTGAGAGGAAGATCGGAAGAGAAAGTGAGAAGTCAATCGACTTCTTCATCCTATTCCGCATCTCTATTGCCTGGTACACTGTTTCAACAAATTATAAATAAATACCTCTTCTCTCTCCCGTCTTTTTCTTCTTTCCGTGCCCCTAAAATCGGTCGCTGAAGGGGAATTCATCCGTTCTGCACATACGCTCCGAGAAATATCTCTTGCCGATTATTAGAACCCTGATTGGTTCTTACAGTGCGGGTACCGATTCGCTTGAAACTAGTAATTTTTGTTTCGTCTGCACTTGCTCCTTTCAATGTGTTATTTTTTATTATATATATTGCGTTCTAACAATGCCCCTTTTGTGGATTTTCGAAATTCTCTGTTTACTGTTTTCTTTATAAGGAAAGCAATTGATTCGAGGCGGTTATGGAATCGATATCGGAGACTTCTAATGGCTTGCAGGTACTCTCTCTCTCTGTCTCTCGAATATGTATAAATAAAACCGCTAAGAATGCTTAATTTTTTTATGAAAAGATTATCAATGCTATGTGCAAGTAGATAAAATCAGAACCTTTATTTCAAATAAAAAAGGAGAAGAATGGATTAAAGTAGTTTGAGTTGCAATTTTGTGTAAATTGCTGCTTATTTTTTTGAAAGGGAATTAGTTGGAACCTTCAACACTGTCACCGGACATATTCCAATCCTTCAACATTGTCATCAGGCATATACCGATTCTTATGCTTTCTGTTCGTCTGTCCCTTGTAAGCAATCACCCTCAGTCTTTTTTTTTTGAATAGACAAATGAAACCTGAACAAAATTAATAATTTTTGCTGTCTAGAATTTTTGTTTCTGTCTATGTAATCAAAACTAAAATAGGAATGCTGGAATGAGATACTCTCTACAAACACTTTCTTCATGTTAAGTTTAATATGGAATCTGTGATGAATGAGATGACAAATGTATGGTTATATAGTTTTTTTTCCCTTGTGACCGATCCCAATAACCCTTTGGTTGTCCTCAAAATTGTACGAGAATTTGGTGTAGTTTTTCAAGTAAGGTGGCATATTGTATCCACAAGGAGTCTACAATTCTATGCAAAAATAATTCTGTGACAACTGAGTAACCTGAAAAGAAAAGTATAAATCATTGAAGTTGTGGACAATGGGAACCAGGTAATCTCTTAACGAAACCTTATGGGAAGTAAAAAGCTGGTAAATGAAGATTTATTAAGATTAACTTTCAAGAAACAACTTAAACAAATTAAAAGAGCTTCAGCTTAAAGGTGTGAACAACATGAAACTTTAAGTTAAATAAACTTTACACAAGAAGGTATAAAAATTCAAAAACTTAAACTAATACAAAATTAAAACCCAACCAACTACTAAATAACATAATTAATCGAGTGGCTTATCTAGGAACTTTCTCTGCCTCTCGGCCAGCAATGCAGAATCACTGGTTGCACAAATTAAACACAGCAGCAGCTCCTGGCAGCTCCAGCAGCAGTAAGGCAGCAAGCTGGGAAAACCAGCAGGGAAGAAAAATGCAGCACCAGCAGCAGCAGGGGTTTGTTGCAGCAGTGGCAAGGGAAAAAAACCATGAGCAGCAAGGAAACTGGCAAGCAGTGGTAGTTCTTCCGGGTTGCAATAGCTTGGGAAAGTAATACAGTGAAGAAATAGTAAAGACAATACAATAAATTGACTTACTGAATTTATGGTGGCTTGGCCAACTGGTTGCTTGATAAATTAAATTGTGGAAATTAAATTGCAAGAAATTAAAGTGTGGGAAGTAAAATTGTGGTGGATTTCCCAACCGGTAACGGATGGAATTAAAATATAGAAATTTAAATGTGGGTAATGAAGTTGCAGAAATTAAAGTTTGAAGCTATGTTAGCCAGTTGATCGATTAGTAAACTGATGTATGTAATGAAACTGTGGGAAATTAAATTGTGGGCAATTAAATTGCAAGACAGCTAGTTGGTTAGCCCGTAATATATTAACCTCCACAACTAAGTGCAATTGCAATACTCCAGAATCACTGCAAAACTAAACTAGTCCTGGTAGACAACAGTTGTATGGTAAAGAGATTGAAGTAACAAACTAATGAAGCCATACTAGAACCAAACCCTCACAACATTAAATTAAAAAATTACAATGCAATAAACCTGGAGAAGAGGATTTGCTACACTACTAAACTAAAACAAGACTTGAAAAGACTAGTGAAACAAAGTACCTTCCTGCTTGAGAACTCTAAGCTTTCCCAAAAAATGAAAACCATCTCTTGGTCTTGTAAGCTAGTATTCATAAGGGATAATTTGGAGGGAAATAAAAAGAAGAGGGAGGGGAAGCCGGTAAAGAAAGAAAAAAAGGGTAAGAAGTTACTATGTGGGTGTATTGGACACAAGGCAACCTTTTTGATATCTTCGTTTTGGTCAAAAGTTCTTATCTCCACTTTTCATTCTTGAAGAGTTTCAAGACAACTTCTATTCCTTTCTTTTGCTTCTGTGCCTTCTAAATAAGAAGTTGACTTCCTTTTTGCTTGATGAGTTGGCTTGTATTTTCTCTTTTTTTTTCCTTTTCTTCTTTCTTTTTCACAAGGTGCCGCCCCCCTATGGCGAGGTTTCGGAACCTACATGGTTGGCCCATCTTCTTTGGATATGGATCTTGATGCGTCTTGTGCCAATCTCTTCCTTGTTGTGTCCAAAATTCTCCTCTTTGGTCCTTAAATCCTTCAAAATTACAATGACAAGATTATCAATTAAACTACGTAATTTAATATTATTCTCTAAGGAATAATAATAAACCAGTTGGGATAAAAATGTTACTTTCAGTGTTTATCACCTTTTTGGAGATGTTATTATTTTGAAGATAAAATAGAATCGGATTGAGTACAAAATACAAATCTCCTTAATTTTCCCCTAAAAATTGTGATATGCTAATGATGGTGGTGGTGTGGTAGGGAATTGGGTGGTTGCAATGCAATGATGAGGGTTACTTCATGATGTGGAGGTGGGCTGNGTATTGGTAATTTAAAGACAATATTTCTTGGGGGACTGATTCCATCCTTGTGTAAGAATGAAAACTAGGGAATCCCAATACTAGGCAGAGGTTCTAATCAACCTAAGCCATTTGTCTAAATATTAGGCTGTCTCGTCATCTCAATCCCAATGTCTAAGATGGTTTTGTTCAAATTCTTGTATTAGACTGTCTTGTCATCTCAATCCCAATGTCTAAGATGGTTTTGTTCAAATTCTTGTTTGCTTTTTATTTGCCTGTTCTATAATGAGCATCTTCTGAGCTTTCACGTTTTCCAACAAGTGCACTTGTGGCCTGCTTTTCATAACCAAACCAGCTCAGGCATCTCTAGCATTTTTCTTCTATGGTTGTCATCCATCTTTTTCTTATATGACTATCATTTTGAGTCCTTTCTGTTCTTATATTTTCACACCTTTATTTCAACATCTTCATTGTGAATACTGCTATTTCTTTCCCGTGTTGTTTAATTACTGAACTTCCCTCCATATAACATGGTGACATCATAGCCACCTTTATAGCATTTTCCTTTAGGTTGAGCTGTATTCTCCAATCAGACAAAATAGGATCCTCGAAACACTTCTGCACTTCATTAAACTTGTTTTGATTTGATGAATAATATCCTGATAGATTGCCTTGTCTTTATGGACAGTGATTCAAGATACTATAAATAATTCCTCTATGATAGGCTTTCAGTTGCCTTCTTCCTCTCCCCATCATTTTCTTTCCTTTGTTAGTAAACATACATTCTATATATTCAGTTTTATTTTTACTGATTCTAAAACCTTTGCCTTTTAAAGTCATTCTTCAAACTTTCAATCTAGAGTTGGCACCCTCTTATGTTTATTCCACAAAAAAACTATCATATGAAAAATGCATGCACCAGGTACATAATTTTGAATTCATTTGTCAATTAAATCCATAGATAAGGCAAATAGTAGATAAGTGTTTATAGTAGACACTATGGTAAACCAATCGTAACGAAAAACATTGGTCTCCCCTGCTTGTGTCCTCACACAAGTCATCTATTTGTTATATATTTTATAATAACTTAAATATATGCAATATAAGCTCCTTTTTCCTTCAAAATTCTCCATAATAATTCTCCCTGGGAATGGATTTTATGCTTTCTCAAAATTGATAAATGCCTTATGAAGGTTCTTTCTTTCCTTAAATTACTTCATCAAGCATCTTGATAAATTGATAGTTTCTATAGTAGACCTGGCTGGATTGAATCCAAATTTGTTCTATGATGTCCTTATATCTTTCCCTAGCCTCCTTTCAATCACCATTTCTGGCAACTTCATCTTATGGCTTATCAACTTAATGCCTTTGTAGTTGGCATACCTCTTGGTTTCCCCTTTGTTCTTGTATATGGGTACTAATATGCTCTTTCTCTATTCATTTGAAACCTTCTTAATACTCAGAGTTTATTAAACAATCTAGCCACTCTTGAATTTCCCTCCTCCCCAAAATATTTCCAAGCCTCCATCGGGACAGCTTATTGTCCAGCTACCTCCCATATATTTATTATCTTCAATGATTCCTTTACATAATGCATAGCAAGTGAAGTCCTTGTCATAATGTGATTATAATGTATTCATAATGGGAATTTGTAACCTGTTTTGTAATCTATAAATCTATGAGAATCACATAATCTAAGCCAACCATCCATTTTGAAATTATCATGACAATAAAATAAGCTGCTATGAACCACATCAATTAGGTTTGAATTTTGATAAAAAAACTTAGAGCCATCAACACTTGCCGTTATTACAAATGTAGCTTAAGTGACACAAGTAATCAAGCCCTTATAATGCTCGACCATGTTAAAGATATTTGTTGACATAGATAGCCTTGTTGTATGACCTGGAGTCCCAGATAATTTAGTAACGTCAATCTTATTTAGAACAGAGATTTCTTTATAAAAGATTTAACATCAATGAATTAGTTAGAAGGTTTTCCGTTGGAAAAGGGTGCTTGTTTAGGACATTGAGAATATTAACTCACTTGATCAAATTGCCTTGTTTATCAGAAATTCTAGAACTCCTATCAAAATGGAGGAGAATAGATAAACAAGATAAATGGGGCAGACTTGGTAAGAATGCTGGATTCCGTGAATAATGACATCAATGAAGAAGAGGATATAATATAAAATTGTGATCATGACATCCCAAATGTTAAGTTGTGGTTAATGCCATTTTTATGAATAATGTTTGGTGCCTTCTGAAGCAAGGCTTTTGCCTGGGCAAAAAGTTATTATAGGTTTTTCAATGATGACTTTGGATCAGATAAAGATGCCCTATTGTGTTTTTGAGGTTACAGGATCATGCCACAGAAATATCCACCTTGCATACATGGGTAAAGCTGTGTATATATAATCCTCCTTGAAGCTCCACGATGTCAGATTGTCGAACCATAGGCCTCATTTTAGGGTTTTTTGAGCTGATTGGCTGGGGGAATAAGAATAAAAAAGAATGAGGCTTCTGTCGCTTATGGCATAGTGGGCCTCACATTGGAGTTGGGCTCAATGGCCTATTGGCTCAAACTTGGAGTGCTCCCTTGATGATTCTTTCATTGTTTGTAGGTTGTGATGGATATCGATGACCTGGGACATAAAAGGGCTAGTCTTGGTAAACTGAAATTGCCTTAAAAGTTTTTGTGAGAGATGATTTAGAATTTAGACAATCAGAACTGAAAATTTGAGATTTAGGGTTCTCAATATAGGGAAAGCAATTAAAAGGTAAAGAAAATTCAGGAATAGCTCCCAGTTGGATTGAAAAAACTACTCTAATAAAGCAAACAGAGGATACAGTTGTTTACGTAGGTTACTAGTTGCTTCCTCCCCAATGACTCCTATTTATGAAACCCAAATAACTCTTGGAAAATATTTAACTATAAATTGCTAGTACTCAGAAGACAATTCATATTCTTAAACTATGCCCTAAAATGAATAAAACAAGATCATATTGACTCATTCCAGCAAACTGAAAACTATAAACATATCCAACTAAGAAATTTCAAAAAACATGAAGGAAGCTTGATGTACTCCTCAATCAGATTGACCAGCGCCATGTTCTGACCATTGTAAAGTTTGGGGTTAAGAAATTTTCTCGTCGTTTTTTTATATACTTTAAGCGGATTCCTATCAATCTCTCTCCTAGGTAGTTTAATCTGCCCATCAACGCCTTACTGATGTGGGACTATTAATTCATGAAATAGGTGCAAGCCTGTAACTTAGTAACATCAGAAAATTATAGGAGCAGATGAGGATGCTAGATGTGGGAGAAGATCAAAGAAAATAGTATACGCAGGCCTTGCATAAAACTTGATAATCAATGAAATAACATATGGAAAATGAATAATAGTAGTGATTGCCCGAGTGATAATGAGGATAAAATCTACTAAAATATGCTTCCAAAAGTTACTACTGGAAAAAACTGAAAAATAGAATTATACTGGAAAATTAGGAAGTAAAGACAAATTCCCACTTCCTTTCATTTTCAGAATCAACTGTATGAAGATGGTGACATGCATATGTCACGTGTACATGCATGCATTTGACATTTTATTTTCTTCGTTTATAATCGAGTTTTGTTTTCCGCTTCTCTGTTCCACTTCTTGTTTTTATATTTTTTTTCCTGAGTTGCATAATAGAAAGTTCAGTCATCTTCTTTTTGGTCTTTGGCATTACTAGGGAAAAAAGTGATAAATGGCTATCTGGTAAGCATTCTGAAATGGTTCCATGATTTTCTCTGATTATGCTATTTTAGCAGGAGATTATGCTGGAGTTTCGTGCTGGCAAAATGTTTTTGGAAGGAAAACATGTCATCCCAGATACACGTAAAGGACTTATTCGCATAGCAAAGGTATGATGATTAATGTACATCACTATCTCTGGTGAAGCATTTTCTGGGTAATGTTGTCCTGGAAACTGCAATGGAGATAATTTCTGAGTGTATTATTGATATTTGATTCTGGATACTTGTAAACTAATCTAGTTTATCAATTTTGTTAGGGTGAAGAAGGATTAATCCACTTTATGTGGCTTGATCGGATGCAAAATGTGGTTGAGGATGTATCCTTTGTTACTCCCTCCCTACTGTAGTTTTCATCAACAGAGCTTTGATCATTGTTATATAACATTGACTTTCAACAAAATTAAGTTACTTTTGTTAGCATGGAAGAAAATATGGTATGTATAGGTATTAGGAGTCCCCAATATTGAAAATTTTTATACCGGGAAATATCTTGTTATGTCACCTTATAGGAGATATATCATGATATATTGGTTGATATGTTTTGGTATTATGAGGCCCTAATATTAAAATTTTTGATACTAGAAAAATATCTCGATATGTCTTGATATATTAACCGATATGTATTAGCCTTAATTTCTATAAAAAATTGACTAAAAGTCTTGAAATATATAAAGAGATACTATAGATAGTCAAATTTTGTATATAACTATATTTTCTCGTGGTCATGATAGTTTATTTGAGTCAGTAAGTCTAATACCCATACGACCAATACCAATGACAATACGGCCACAACCAATACCAATACTGATATTGACACCGATGCAGATACCATTGTTTTCATCCATGGTTGTTAGACATTGTATGACCTTTTCATTTTGGTCTCTTTTACTACTCTGGTAAAAGTTTTAGTTTGAAATAATATGTAAGAGTTTCCTTTCAAGTATCCATTTGGAGTCTGACTTTTTCAAGTATTGCTTCCTTAGTTGGATGTGGGCTTGAGTGGTCATGGACTTACCTAACTTTTTTTGTTGGGTAACTAATATTTATATCTTCTTGGGAACCTGTGGTTTAGAAGAATTTAAGCTATTAAGTGTGTGAACATGATGGTCCTATATTGTCATCCATCCTTATTATTCTAGAATTCTTTTTTTAATTTTCTACCTTTGTTCTGGATTCTTGTTTGGTTTGCTGAGAGAATTGAGAAGATGATGGTGAATTCCTTTGTTTTGTTTTGTTTTGTTTTTTGTTTTTTTTTTCCTCCAGTGGGGATAGTAAGCAGTAGATTTTGGTTAGTGGGATAATCTGTTGGGATCCAAAAGTTTGAAGGGTTTCTCAGTTTTCACTGTAATGACCAACATGTTTGCCGCCATGGGAATTCCAATTGTTGTCACCTTCTTTCCAAATTCTCTTTGAAATGAGGTGATTAGAAGTATCAACTATAATGTAATGTGATGATGTAGTGACTACAATTGATGTCATTGATGTGATCTTTTGAAATCTCACATTTTTCCCCTTTCCTATTCCACGAGCAAATTTAGAATGTTATGTTCTTTGTTCATTTTTTAGAGGATTTGTGTAAAATCATAGGGATATTCATAGTTTTTATAACCTCTTTTGGATGTGATCTCTTAATCTTCACAATGCTCCAATTATCTTTTCCTTTTAATTCTCTTAGAATCTTAATCATTTCTTGCCACGTAGCATCTTTGATTCCTTTTCTTTTCTCAACAGGTTATAGGCTATAGAACATATTGTAATTGTATTTGTCATATTTTGGGACATTAGCATGCAATCCCTTATTCCACATTTAAATATGGATTTGCAATGTTGGGCCATTCCAAATTTTTTTCTGGGATTGTGGTATTGTTCCTGCTGCTATTTCAATCAAAGAGTGTTCAATGGTGGCCATTATTTTTGTTAAAATGAATACCATCGCAGAATAATTGTAGGAGAAACAATTTTACTTTCAAATTGGATAATATTTTCGATAGAAAAACAATAGCCTATTCCTATTATTTTGCCCTGGGTCCAATTTTCATTCGTGGCTAGTTCCTATGGGATGGAGGGAGTAGCATTTGAGGGTTAGTTGCTTGCTTGTGCCTTGGTGTAATCAAGCTTCTAAACACACTTTCATCTCTTTATTTGTGTCAGATTTTCTTTTCTTCTAATCATTTAACCTTCTTTTCATATTCTGCTAAACTTTGTCCTTTTTTTTTACTATAACATCTTTTAGCTTGCCTTGACAAAAGTTATTGTAGGACCAGATTATTTTTCCTGATGAAGCAGTGTTTGAGAAGGTACCTCAATGTTTTTTTTTTTTTTTTCCTGGGCATAATTGTTTGTTCTGATTTCCCACTCAATTTTTTTGATTCTCTTGTTATCCATGTTGGATACTTAGGTTGACCAAACATCTGGAAGGGTTTACATACTGAAGTTCAGCACAGATGATAGGAAATTCTTCTTCTGGATGCAGGTCTGATTCCCTGGCCATTCTTTTCTGTAGTTCGTGTAAGCTAGACATGCTGTTTTGTCCTTCTTCCTGGTAATAGAATTTCATCTGAATAATTTTCAGGAGCCAAAAGCTGATGATGATCCACATTTATGTCTCTCCGTCAACTACTATATTAATCGGCCACTAGGTAATGTAGCATTTTCAGGCCAATTATTTTATGTATAGTGTATTTATAGAATTTAAATTCTTGGTGCCTTAAAGTATTTATTGTCATTTTTTTTCAAAAATAGCTAGTTTTGCAGTTATTACTATCGTATATTACTGTATTTGTATATTTGGGTTCCAGTAGATACATAGGACTCCTTTTCCTGTCTTTTAGATGGACTGTTTTGTTTAAGCTAGGACTCATAAGCTTGGTGTTCTCATAAAAATTAAAACGAGAAGTTTGTCAAAAAAATCATAAAGATTAAAAAAATGAAAGGATTTAGTTTTGCAAAAATATTTATTGTCATTTTTTTCAGAAATAGCTAGCTTTACAATTGCTGTTATCGTGTACTGTAGTTTTTTTCTCTATTTGGGTTCTAGTGGATACATAGTAACCCATTTTCCTGTCTTTCTAGATAAACTGTTTTGTTTTAGCTATGACGCATAAGCTTGGTGTTCTCATAAAGATTAAAGAGAAAAGTTTGTCAAAAAATCATAAAGATTAAAAGGATGAAAGAATCTAGTTTTGTAGAAATATTTATTGTCATTTTTTTCCAAAAATAGCTAGTTTTGCAGTTACTGCTATCGTGTACTATTGTTTGTATATTTGGGTTTCAGTGCATATATAGTGACTCATTTTCCTATCTAAATAGATTGTTTTGTTTAAGTTCGGACTCATAAGCTTGGTGTTCTCATAAAGATTGAAGAGAGAAGTTTGTCAAAAAATCATAAAAATTAAAAGGATGAATGGATCTAGTTTTGTAAAAATATTTATTGTCATTTTTTTTTCAAAAATAGCTAGTTTTGTAGTTATTGCTATCGTGTACTACTGTTTGTATATTTGGGTTCCAGTGGATACGTAGTGACTCATTTTCCTATCTTTCTAGATAGACTGTTTTGTTTAAGTTAGGACTCATACGCTTAGTGTTCTCATGAAGATCAAGGAAAGAAGTTTGTCAAAAAATCATAAAGATTAAAAGGATGAAAAGATCTAGTTTTGCAGAAATATTTATTGTCATTTTTTCTAAAAATAGCTAGTTTTGCGGTTACTGTTATCCTGTACTACTATGTTTGTATATTTGGGTTTCAGTAGATACATAGTGATTTCTTTTCCTATCTTTCTAGATAGACTATTTTGTTTAAGTTAGGACTTATAAGCTTGGTGTTCTCATGAAGATTAAAGAGAAAAATTTGTCAAAAAATCATAAAGATTAAAAGGATGAAAGAATCTGACAAAAGATAGGAGAGAAGATAGAAGGAATAGAAATATACATGATTAGAATCTTGGGGTTTGTGGGGAGGCACTAGGAGACAATTTTGGGTTAGCACTACTAACCGTTGAAATTTCAACTAAAGTATGAAAATCGGAACCTGCCAACCCATGTATATCCTCCTCTAACTCTTTTTCTTTTTTCTATATATATTTTTGGTATTTGGGTTTGGGACGGGCTAGTCAATGGTACTGTTTGCTCTTAATAGTTCTTCCAAAAATACTGAAAAAAAACTGCAATGTGAGTTTAAATAAATAATAATCCTCATCATTGGTTTACTAGAAAGCGAAGAAGGGCAGTGTATAGGATCTTTGCCTTATAACAGTTAGATGCATGTAGTGTCATTTCTGTTGCTGACTTGCTGACACTTCGGGTTATGCTGTAGCAACCTTGCTATTATGTTGATGCTCAAAGTGCTGCCACATTATATCACCATTTTGATGGTCTCATTTACAATTCTAGTCTCTAAGATATGATTTATGCTGTATATGTCAACAATTAATCCTATCTTTGTTGTTTTGCTTTGTCTATCAAAAACTGAAAACATCTTTTTAGGTGGTTGCCAAACTATAATGACTAAACCTGCAAATTTGTAAATGCTGTCTAATCCCCGATAACCATAGGAAGAAAATCAATGTTTTAGATAGAATGAGAGAGTCAACTATGAAGATCATTCTTCTCAAATATAAATTTTGCTTTTGAGGGGTTTCTGAAAATGAGTAAGAAGATCATTTTTCTTAAGTACGAGTTTTTGAAGATAATTTGGAGCAAGAAGTTGGAGAATTTTGAAGCCAATGATGGGAAAGGAAAACTTTTGAAAAGTGGAATGAAAGATGGGGAACTCAAGCAGCTTATAACGTGAATTGCTACGTTTTTGTTTTTTTTGGGGTCTTTGGTTCTTCTGAAGGAAGGCATCTTTCCTTTTTAATTTATGGTTTGGGGTTGGCAGGGTGTCTTTTTTTATTTTTTTGTGTGCGCGCTTGCGCACTAGTAATTGTTGAGGTGTGTATGGTAGACAATTATGTGATTTTGGAACTTGGGTTATGCTCCATTGTTGTTGGTTTTGAAAAAATTGCTTTTACCAATCTCAGAAAGTATAATCATTTTTACGGATAAAAAGGATAGTATTGTTTTGCAGCAAAACTTTACTGTTGCAGCATGTAAGGCCCATTGTGTCTGAGGGAATGGGACAAAATCGTGATTGTGTTTGAAGCACATTTTCATATGTACTAGTTGGGAATTTTAATACCCATTGATTATTGTTTGTGAATAAAAGCTACTATAGTCTCTCATTTTCACATCCAGTTAGGGGGTTGATTATGAAAGATTGTAATGGCGATGAAAACCATAGAGAATGTTAATACTTTGGGGAACTCCCCAGTATTTGACAATTGAAGGAAAGGGATGTTATCTCCTCCTCTGATCAATTTTTTTATGTCGGAACAAAAGTGACGTATATTTGAGAAGTGGTTTGACCACTATGATGCACGAGTTCTCACCAACTTTAGGTAGCCCAGCGATGAATCTTAAGGAAACACTTTTCCAGGGTGTACTAGGTATTATGAGAGGCTCTAGCAACCCCAACAGCTTCTAATGTTGAATCTTGTCATGTTGAGAGATGAGATAGGTCTTCGTATAGTTCATCATTTTGTTGGAACAAAAGTGGCGCACATTGAGAAGCGGTCCACGACCACCATGATTTACAAATACTCATCAACCTTGGGGAGCCTAACAATGAAATCAAAGGATTCACTTTCTCAAGGTTTACTAGGTATCGTGAGGGGTTTTAGCAACCTTGATAGATTTTAGTGTTCAATCTTATCCTATTGACAAGTGAGGCAGGTCTTTATATATTTCATTATATTGTCCTTTATCTTAAGCTAGTAATAGCCTTTTTGTAGTATACTCAGGTTATGCTGCCACTCCAAGTGACCAGCCATAAGGTGTCATTACACTCTGAGGAGCATCCTCCTCCTCACTCCTTTTGCCTTAGGTATGAAAACCTAGTGTCCCTTCTTAAAGATTTATCTATCATTAACCCAAAATCTCCTAGTCTTACCTTCTTGATTCAATTGAAGTAGAGCCAAGGCTCTTGGATCCTTCTCTAGGTTAAACTTTACTTATTTTCTGATGGCCGTGATAATGCCGCTTGCCAATAGGTGGGCTACTTGAGACAAGGCAGTGAGATCTTGTCTTCGACCAAGGGCACTTGGTGCTTGGTTTTAGCGTGTGGCCTTATGCTTTAGCTCCAAGTCAAATTCCGCTAAGAGTTCTTGCTATTGAGTCTGCTTTTAAGTCAATTTTGGTTGCATGAGGATGTGAATGGCAATAGTGTTGTCAGTTAACAAGTAATGTCTCCATGTTTTTAGACAATGCATGATCACTAGCAGCTATTTCTCTTGAACTACATAACTTCATTAAGAGTAGGCCACTTGATGACCTTCTTGCAATATGACCCCTTCAAGGGTAAAATTCGACGTGTTATTTTGCACTTAAAAGTACTTAGTAACATCTGGGAGGATCAGCACCAGCTCTTTAATTCCCGCACACTCTAGCTCCTCAAAGGCTATTTGACTTGCTTTCTATCACCCTCACATCCTGCTATCCTTCTTAAACAAATTTGTTAAAGGTGTCACTTTTTTGGAATATCCTTTTATAAAGCGATGATAGTAGTTAGCATGGCCAATAAATGAGCGCAACTTTCTCACGCTTGTTGGGATTTGCTAATCTGAAATAGTTTGTTTCTTTGGATCCATCCTAATTTGACCTCATCCCATGAAATGCCCTAGAAAGCTAATCTCCTCCTAAGCAAAAGGTTCCTTATCACACTTCACGTAGAAATTATTCTCCTTTTACTTTTAGAATATTAATATCAGATGCTTCATGTGATTTTCTGGGCTTAAATTATATATCATAATATCCTCCAAGTAGACCACTACAAATTTATCCATGTTTCACGAAATACTTGGTTCTTTAACGTACAAAATGTTATAGGAGAATTGGTTAACCCTAAAGGCAACATGAGGCAGTCAAAATCTCCATATCTCGTGACACATATGGTTTTTGGCTCGTCTCCCTTTGCAATTTTGACTTGGTGATAACACTACCTCATGTTGAGCTTTGTGAAGTATTTTACGTTGCTTAACTAATCAAACAAGACTGCGATCAAGGAAATCAAAACATGGTTCTTTACAATCACATTTTTTGGAACCCTGTAGTCTATAAACGGTCTGAATTCTCATCTTCCTTCTTTTGAAATAGAACAAGGGCTTCGTAAGGTATTTTCGAATGGTGAATGAAACCTGACTCGATCAACTACTCAAGTTGTTTTTTAAGCTCCAGTTGCTCTAAAAGTGCTATCCTATATGCTTCTTGAGTAGGCGGTCTTGCCCCTAATATCGTTTGATCCAGTGATCCACTACTCTCTATTGTGGAAGAACTTTAGGTAATTCCATTGACATAAACTCCTTGGACTCCTCTAGAAGCAGCTTGGCTTTAGGCGATGGCGACCCAACTTCGATGTCGTCCTCCATTGACGAACTCTTAAAGAGAGTAGGATTGCCTTTCTTCAGACCCTTTTTAAGCTGGAGTGGGCAAAAAACCTCATCCTTGCTATTCCAATCAAATTCTTTGGCCTTTTAGAAGTTCTCACTAGACAGACTCTCACCCATGAGGATTATTGAGTTTAAGTGGCGCATGGGCACTCTCTTAGTCACTTTAAGGAAATTCATCCCCAAATTTAGGTGAAATTCATCCATAGGTGCTGTCATAAAGTTTAACTTCCTATTCCACTCTCTAAGTCATATTGACATAGACTTGACAACACAAATGGTGGGCTTTGCATTTGAGTTCATGACTTTCATATGGCCTTGTACTTAGTCAATCCATTTCAATCCTAGTTATAGAATTGTGAGTGGCTCTTGTGCCAACCATGACCCAGGCACTCTTGCCATTCACATGGCTCTCGACATATATTAAGTTTGTGGACTTGGTGGGTGGCAAAGCAAACTTCTCCATGGCATACAAGAGGTGAACCATGCCAATGCGAGCTTGGTCCACATCATTCTCGTCATCTCCTAACTCTGGTCGGTCACTTCTCCCTTATAACAGACTTAGAACTCTTTTATGCCGACATTGTGTCACGTCATGAGGCCCGTTATATAGGAAACACCCATTAGAAGATGCCTTGTTGCTTATCGACATACTGATACTTCCCTTGGAACTCTAAAAGTTCACTGGCGATGAATTTATTTTGAAGCTATTGCCCCCACTCTTGGCTTTGCTTTTTGATTTGTTGATATTATATGTACGCTGCACTGGCTTCTTTGAAAGATTACCACTGTTTCTTAATTGTGGTTGCCCCTCTCAATAGAATAGTCAATGAGTCTTTTGGTTACATTTTGAGCAAAAGTCAAAGTCTTTTACCCGTTGTTTAAATAACTTCGTTTGAGTCTACAACTACAAATTATCAATAAAATGGGATGATTGATCCTTGTTAGACATATATTTGATGTATAACATGCATGTTGATAAAGCTTTGACGTAGGCTTTGATTGCCCCCTTGTGCTTGATTTGTTTTAGCTTTCTTCATACCATGAATTCAGCATTTCTCAGAAAAAATTGTTCCATTAGTTCTCTCTTTAGGTCTTTCCACGAATTGATGTTCCATCTCCCTTGAGCCATTTTCTCATATTTGGTGCGTATCATAGTTTGACATCACCGATTTGGTAAATTGTCACCATAGAAACTTTAGGTTCATCCAAATCCATCATCACAGCCGTAAAATATTGTTCCAAATTAAGATAAAGTTGTCAAGTTTCGTTGTGTCTTATATGCCACTATATGAGTGAGGTCTGGTGGTTTGATTGTCAAAGACACTTTCATTAGTTGCAGCGGTGCGCACTTGAAGTTCACCTTACCGTTGAGTGTGGCATTCTCTTCTTGCAATATTCTTATTGAGTTATAGACATCCTTAGGTTCTTGACCACTTCTTCAAGGACTTTAGTTGATCGGTGAGGCTATCCGTCCACCTTTTTATCCTATCAAAAGATTCATCTCAGACTTCTAGTTCAATCACCGTTCTTTTAAGAATTTCAAGACTAGCCATTTCGGTCAGATGAACAGCAGGAGTCGTTTGAATAGCCGGTTGTGGTCTTGCTTGGGCTATTATGATCACATCATTTGAGCTTTTCCCCAAATCAAGGTATTATTTGCTGCTGCTCTTAAGTCAATTTTTGATACTTGTTTTCATGGTCCAAATTTTGTAGTCACAAAACTATGCAGCACATCCATTCTCGTTGGGAGTCGAAGGCCAGCAAAGTTAACTCCCAAGAACATATGAGGGTTGATCCTCAGACACAAGCATGAGAAATCCATTAATGTTGACCACATTGATTGTAAGTATGTTATTAGTTGAAAGTGTAGAAATACGAGTAAGTAATTAATAATAACTATTAATAATTTGATTTGGAAGAATATCTCTTAAATTCATTCCTCCATATTGAGTTTGTTCGGGCCTTTAGTTTCTGTTACTAGTAAATATTAAAAGTTTTTAATTTTTATAATGGGGTATCTAATTTTTCTATGATACTAAAATTTAAACTAAAATTTACCTAAATTCTTATAAAAATTCTAGGATGTGAGAAAAATTATGTAAAACTTTACGTGACTTTGTTTGGATTTTAACACCTAGTAGGGTTAGCAGTCTTTTAGGACGTTTAAGGAATTCAGTTAAGTCAAGTTGTGTTTGTTTGATGGGATGGAATCCCCTTTGACCATTACATTTCTTACATTGTCTTTTTTAGTGGATATACTACTATTTTATTGAAGCAAACATCTCCAATTGGTACAGTTGGAGTGGGACACGGTTTTTCATTTCATTTTCCATCAAACAATCATGGCCTTGGCATATAACCTTTTTTACTTTCATATTTATCATTATATTTTCAGGTTCCTTTTTCTGACAATGTTTGGTAGATTGGGGATAATTATGCTGAAATTTAGATTGCCTCATGATAAGTATTAGAGCTCTCCATCAGTTCATAGAAGTCTGCAACTAGCCGCTTGAAATCTGAATGTTAGGATTAATCATTTCCTGGGAAATTGCACATGTTTTTGGCATCTAATAGGTTCAGTTTATTGTTAGGATAATTATTATGCAAATGGTAATGAGAGATCTAGAGGGGTTATTAGCCTGCAGTGACTAGATGTCATGTATCTGCCATTAAAGTAGGATCCACACCATCATCTTACATGAGCCTTTTTCTTTTTGTTTTTATTGGGGGATTTCCCTATTCTAGGGAGTTTTGGAGTAGGGGAAGGATGATTCCTCGCCTAAACCCAATGACACTAATCCTTTCCCACAAAGTGGGATCAACTACATGAAATTTTCACTCTATTCAACTTATTGTATGCTGTGTCCTTTACTTATTCCAAATTTGGTGGATATGGTTTCTTTCAAACTTTTCTTTGGTCTACTTCAGTCTCTTAGATAAGGAGCCTCTTTTAAACCTTTACATCTTCTAATCTGCATATTAGGCAGTTTTATCTTCATAGGTCAAACCACCTCAAATGCATTTCTTATGACTTCTCTTTTTGGGGCGCCACCCCTCTGTTCTCCATATAACATCATTTGTAATTGTATCTTATTATGTATGACCACACATCTATCTCAACATCTATATGCCCATTATTTCCACTGAAGAATAATTGAGACTGATTTGGTGAATAATTGAATGGGTGAATCCCTTGTTTTCTCATGATCATACTCGGACAAACCAAGGATAAATAGAGGAACTAGAGGAGCCGAGGCAACAAGATCTGCCACTGATTGTCCTCAAATCCTCATTGATTCTAGTAAATAATATGTATGCTTACATTAAGTGTTAGACAGGGGAAAATTTAGGAAAAATAATATAGGGATATTAATAAAACAAGAATAAGATTACTACGGAATCATATATTAATTACTAAAATGATCGAAATAATCCCACAGTTTTTTAGAGATCTTTATATGATATTCCTAATTTTTTAGATTCAATCCCCCCTCAAGCTGGTGAAAATATATTGATTATTCCTAGCTTGGAAGTAAATCTTCAACGTTTATTCTAGAGCCTTTATTAAAATCCGTCACTTGAAGATGAGTTTGTATGTAGATCAGATTTAGAATTCCTGCTTCAGTTTCCTCTTTAATGAAATGCCAATCTATCTCCACTCGTTGAGTACTTTCATGGTGAACGAGATTTTTTGCTATACTTTTAGCCGCCAAATTATCATAGAACACCTTCATTGACTTTTTAATTGGAATCCTTAACCCATTAGGTAACCTTTTTAGCCATAGTTCATCACATATGCTTTGTGCTAAAGCCTTATATTTTGCTTCGGCACTGCCTCTATCATCAATTGATTATTTCTTGCTATGTCAAGTTACCAAGTTACCCAATATATCAGTTTAATAGCTTGTAGTTGATCTTTGTTCTATAATTGATTTGGCTTAGTTTACATTAACACTTTTATTGCTCTCCTTTGCCAAGAATCATCTTTGGGTATCGAAGAATTTGATAAACTGCATCAAAGTGTTCTTCATTTAGCTCATTCACAAATTGTCTTACAATGCTAATTGGGAAGCCTATGTCTAACCTTGTGTTAGAGAGATGGATTAGTTTTTCCACACCCCTCTGATATCTCCCTTTGTCCGCCTTTGGACTGTCTTCTCGAAACCAATTTTATAATTTGTGTCCATTGGTGTGCCTATTGGCTTACATCCCAATATTCTGGTTTCTTTTAGCAAGTCTGGGGTAAATTTGCATTGTGAGACCACAGTACCCATCTTCGAGCGAGCAACCTCCACACCTAGGAAATATTTTAGTGATCCTAGATCATTGACTTTAAATTCCGTCATTAATTTTATGTTTAAGATGTACATTTCTTTAGTCTAGTTTCCTGTCACAATTATATTATCAATAATGACCGATTAGAATAATAATTTTTCTGTAAGATAAAATTTTGTGAGTAGGATATGATCGGCTTGACCCTGAGAGCACCCGTGCTTTTTTATTGCCCTTGTGATCTACTCAAACCATATTCTAGGAGATTGCTTGAGACCATTTAGGGATTTCAGAGCTTACAATCCTTGTTATCATTGATTTCGATTTTAAAACCCTATGGTATTCTATGTAGTTCCTCTTCTTGGTCACCATTGAGCAAAGCATTTTTCAAATCAAGTTGTGTAGAGCTCTGTCTTGATTTGTAGCTAAAGATAGCAAAACCTGAATTGTATTATGTTTGCAACTGGAGTGAAAGTTTCTTGGTAGTTGAAGTCGTAGGTGTGAGTGAATCTTTTTCCTACAAGTCTTACTTTCTAATGGCTAGTGCTCCCATCTGGATTATATTTGATAGTAAAGGTGCACTTACATCATACTGATCCGCTAGCTAGATCTGATAGTTCTCATGTGCCATTTCTTTTTATAGCATTCATCTCTGTTTTGAATAGCTGCTTTCCATTCTAAATTTTCCAAAGCATCAAGAATACTTCATGGGGTTTGTAATTGGACAGAATAGTAGCAAATGCTTGTTATTTTGATGATAGACCATCATGGGAAACAAAGTTAGATATAGGATGTTGAGTACAAGATCTCACACCTTTTCTTAAAACAATAGAAATGTCAAGATCACCACTAATTGTAATATTAGTCTGAAGGGCATGACCTGGAATTTCAGATCTTAGGCTGGGAAGGGATTCATGGTTATCCTTAGGGAGTGAGTGATCCTCTATCTCTTCTATGGCCCTTTTTGTATCTAGCATCATCTGTAGGGCAGTCCCAATGATTTGCTCCAAACATATCCAATTATTGCCAATGTTGAGTGAGGAGATTAAAGTATTGAGTGACTTAGAGATCACCTTGACACAAATCATGGAGAATGCCTTTGACTTCAAATAGGTCCAATGAATTTTCATTGGCTGAGTATGTCTCTCTTTTGTTGTGGTTTCATGGAGGAGAAAATTTTCTGACATCATTGTTCATGGAATTTATTAACCATGATATGACCATGTTGTTTTCTACCTTTCCAACTCTTGAATTTGGGATTTTCTTTATCTGGGGCAGGAGCAGTTCCAGTTAATCATCCTTGCTTATAACACATATGAACATCATGACAAAGTGAGACCATTAAAGGATTTTTTACTTATTCAGTATATGTCTTGTAACGGGAAGATGAGAGTTGTCAGATGCTCTATGGCTGATTAGCGTTGTGATTTCAGATTTTGGTGTTAGGTTTTCCGTAGCTATTTTGGTGACTGGGTCATATTTTGGAATAAGACTTTGGGTAGAGTTTACACAGAAGGGAGGCTAGGGTTCTATTCTTCTATCAGTGATACCATGAAGAATATTTGAGACAGATTTGGAGAATACTTGAATGGGTGAATCCCCTGTTTTCTCATTATTACACTTGGACAAACCAAGAATAAATAGAGGAACTAGTGAAGCTGAGGCAACAAGATCTGCCACTAATTCTCCTCAAATCCTCCTTAATTCCTGTAGATAATATGTTGAAGAAAGGCTTAAAGCAGAGCTTTCTCACTGACTCAGGAAAGGCTCAATCATCAGAAATGGTTCGAGGAGAGCTTCAATCGAAAAAAAGCCTACTTATTCTACTCGAAAACTCTATTAGGCAATAGTGGCAAGCACAGCTCCTTTCTTACTCTTACTCCAAGTAGTACATTCCCTTCCCAGGGGGATGGGGATAATGAACGCAAGTGGATGAGTGACCTTTGGGGACATACTTAAATTAAGTGATTAGGCAAGAGAGAATCAAGAAGGATTAATATTGGGAGATCCTTCCTCATCTCTCTATTAAAGCAAAAATAATATAATTAAGGAATGCATAAATCGATTAAGAAGAAGATCAAGATAATCCCATGGTTTAGGGATCCTAATGTGATTTTCCTAATTTTCGATATTCATCAATTATTTTTCACATTTTTTATTAACATCCCAACAACTTTCTCCATAATAATGGATGTTCAATAGTAATCTTGTTGTATTTTTCATTTAAGTTTGAACAGTATTCTTTCATAATACAGAACCCCTGAAGCATTCATTTACTTCACCCAACCACTCTTAAGTATGATGAGTAATATCCTCTTTGATTACCCAATCTTTCTATACCATTGGTACAAGATATTACCAATAATTGCTCTTTGATGGGCTTTCATTCTCTCTCCTGACCTCTCCCAGATTACTTCTCCCCACTAGTAATTTATACATTTAATTTTGTTTTGATTAATTTTAAAAACTTTGGCTTCTATAGTTAATCTCCCAAACTCCTAACTTACCTTTAATAATCAAGTCTCATCCACCGAACTATCATGTGCAAAATGCATGGACAAAGGTATGTCATGAATATGTTTGATCAATTCATTCATTGATATGGCTAATATATGTGATCTTACAGTTGATCCCTGCATAAGTCAATCATGGTTGGATGAATTTATATGGGTTTAAAGCTGATCCCTATCACAAACCAATCGTAATTGGGAAATCCTTACTCTCCCCTGTTTATGTTCATGTGCTCATTCCGTATTCTTGTGTCCCTACTGAAGTCATTACATTGTATATCTTTTATAACTTGGATGTGCTGAATTGAGGCTCTTTTTTTCCCCTAGATTTCTGCGTAATACTTTTCTTGGGACCATGTTGTATGTTTCCTCCACATTAATGGACACAATATGAATGTCATTATGTCTTTTCTGAAATTGCTTTATCATTACTTAGCAACGAATTGCTTCCATAGTAGACCTGCCTACATGAATGGAAATAGTTCCATGGCCCTCATATCTCACTTCAGCCTTCTTTCAATCACCCTTTTTCATAACTTCGTATGGCTCATCACATTGTTATCTTTGTAGTTGGCAAACTTCCATATATCTCATTTGTTGTTCTTTTTACTACTCAGTCATTTGTTAAACAATTTAATAAGCCACAAATTTCGCACCTCCCCCATGCATTTCCATGCCTCAATTGAGACACAACATGGTCCATTTTCTTTTCAATCATTTTCATCTTTAATACTTAACTTCCTCTATTCTAATACCTACATATAAGACCAATTTAAAATTTTCTTCTTAAGCACTGTGGTGTTTTCCCTACCACCATTAAAAGGGTTATGGAAATAGCTCATCCGTTGCTCTTTGACATTCTCATCTAGTATTCTCTCTTCTTTGTTTTGATACACTTTCACCTACTTCAGGCTTTTTTTGTTCTCTCATCACTTGATTTATATAGTAGAAAGGCATCATTTTCTCCTTTGTGTTAATCCACTTATTTAATCCTTAGTCTTCGCCTAATTCACCACTTTTTTGCCTCATTCTAATTGCATTTATATCTCGCAAAATTCTCATGATTTCTAACTTACAAAGCCTTCTTGAACCTTTTTTGCATTATCACTAAACATCTTTTTGGAATGGTACACTCTGTTTTAATTCCCCCAAATTCTCTTTGGCTTTATTTTGTCCAATTTGCATTAGTATCTCACATTTTGCTACTAGTTTTTTAGATCCCCAGTGCACCATTTATATAGTATTTTCTTTTTTAAGGATATTTTGCTTGTAACTTTCTATGTTCCATGGCCAATTGTACTCTACCCTCTTCCTCCATTTTTAAAGTTGCATATGCAAAAATTAACAAGCAGTGCTATGTAATCTAGCTTTCCCTGGTAATTGTCTTATAATCATTGCAATGCTAATGATTTCTTTTCCTCAGTATAAAATAATTCGGTTTGACAAGCCACTCTTATACATGATCAAATGCTTTTCTTTCTTGTTAAAAGGTGTGTTAGCTACCATACGTACGATGAAATCCAAAATATCATTTCCTCCATTTCTTTTCAGATATGCACACTTGTACTGCCTTGCATCTTGCTCCATATAGCCATTTGATTTGAATTTACAAAATCAACTCCTATGAAATCTCTTGGATCGTTTCGTCCCATTCCTTCTAAAAATTTGCCCGCAAATGTTCTTGTCGCCCCACATGAGGTCATATTTACTAAGGAAGTTTGGGGTTTCTTCTCGTGGCAACATCTCTCTATATATTGTATTTCCATTTCTGATTGTCTTCATTCTTAATTTTTTTTTTCTTTTTCAACTCTTTATCACAATTATGCCAACTAAACTCCTAGTTCTATCCTTGCGAGAGTACCATATTTTTAAGTAATACTTGTCTACATCCTTGTCATTCTCTCGTAACTATGCCATCTCTTTTAGGTATGATATATTGATCCTTCTTCTGGTCATAATATCTACCAACTCCACAACCGCACTAGTTGAAGTACTAATATACCAACTTTGTGCGGCGGCTGCAAGCAGTAACAATGGTAAGCACCATCACACCTCTTGCAGAATTTAAATTTATTTGGATTACCAGTTCTTCGGCATACCTGTCAAAACACATAGTATAATTCAGTGTGAAGCATCCAAAACAAGGATAACATAACAGAACCAAATTTGCAGTAGAATCCGTAATATGCTTGTATCTTTTGTGAATAATAAGATTGTTCCAAGACACACTGTACAAATAAAACTACCAAATAATATAGTGCTTCATACCTAGCTCAACTAAATTCTGTAGTGTTATAACAAGCACCCAAGTGACTTGACAGAAGAAGAGCTCAAGTTCAGGTAAATTGTATGATTTTATTGGCTTGAACTGTAAGATGGCAAAAAATGTACAAATGTGGCAATTATGCATAGAAGGCAATTCCTGAGTTTTTGTTGTCTAATGACCAATTATTAGGATATTTCCTCCTCGATATCACACAGGGGATACTTGAACTAGCCGGAATTTTGAGAATAGCTGTGGCCATCAGCTCAATTAAAGGGAGGAATATCTCATCATTAAAACTATCAGCCTCATTATTAATGAGTAGTCTGAAGACAAACACAAGCTTTTCCCACTCCCAGTAATAAAAAGATAATTGGATTTCCAGAGCTACTAGAGTTGATCCAAAGCCACTAACCTATTTTTTATTCATAGCTATAGAGATAACAAATTGTTTAAAATTTTGAAGACTAAGTTAATTCACGAAAAAATTTCGATCAACAAGTAGAGGAAAAGCCAGCAGAGTGCATGGTCATTGGGAAAGCCAGCAGAGTGCATGGTCATAATATCTACCAACTCCACAACCTCACTAGTTGAAGTACTAATATACCAACTTCCCAATTGAATCTTGTAATCTTTGACTAACCTCTTTCCCCCATACCTTGCATTATGCGGTGGCCCTTGCTGATTTTGCACTATAACCAGGCTATGATGCAATAGATCTAGCCCATTAAATACTCAGGCTATACAGTGTGTTGCAAATAGGGGGCATTCCAACATTATACTCTTAGGTCTTAAATCATGGATTAAAATTTTATTTGTATTGACATCAGTTGCAGTCATGTTGGATGATATATATTCACATCACAAGTCAGGAATGTACAAATCTTTTCTCATGTCTACCTTGAAATTGAGTTATTTATTAAAATTTGACCTTATTAATCATAGTTTGCAAATGTAAACAATTTTGGTCAATTGTATTCAATGGATTCAACACCTTAATATCAAATAATTAGCTAGCAAGTATAAAAATTCAAAAACAACATGAAGATAAGTTAACTCTTGCAGTAACTCCACACTAAACAATAAATATCGATCAAGAGATGCAATTGCACAATACAAGTTGAAGTCATGATAAGTTAGAAACACTAGTTAAGATATGTGATAGAAATGTTAGATTTGAGTTAAATTAAGGAAAAAATTTAAAAAAAAAATCTAAAACAAAAACCTTATCACTTGTTATTCATGAAAAATTCTCTCCAATATGAAATCTAAGCTTTTGGAAGGTAAAATTTGTGTGATGTTTTGAGATTAAGGTTTAGGTATGATTTAATTGTATTGGATTTGGAAAAAAAAGGCAAATGAGAAGCTGTGCTGGCTTCGAGTGCACGTGAGAGGAAAAGCAGGGTCAAGCCTGCAAAAAGAAACAAGGGAGTGTGGAGCCTCAAAATCTCAGCCCAATATGGTGACATTTCTGGTATTATAATTTTCCATGTATCAAACCATGTCAAAAGTTCAGGCGAAGTGTCGTGCTGGCTGTTGGGTATTTAATTCCCAACCTTCTTCCTTTATTCAACTTTGTGATTGGCTAATGCTTGAAATAAAATCTGCAGCAAAAGCGGGATTAGAGATGATTCTTAACATGTTCTTAAAAGAAAGTACTTCAGTGATTTACCGACGTGCCTAATGGAATCTCCTCTTCCCTTGGCCTCTTTCCTTTTTTTGTTTTTTTGATTTTTTTGGGGAGAGATGCTTAGCAATTTAGTCCATGGTAGTCGGTGTTCCTTGGGCCTCTTCAGTTTCTGAAGAGTCTCAATTCTACTTTTGAAGAGACTTTGTAGTCGTGTTCAACTGGGGAATGTTTCTTTGATTACATTGACATGCTAGTTCAACTTTAACATTTCATTATTTTGTTTGATAGAATTCCTTCCAGATGAAGAACCAGAAGCCTCTGCTGCTGTTCAGTCTCTTGAAGACATGGTTGAAGAAGATATATCATCCAGGTGTGCACAATAAATGTAGGAGCTCCTGGTTTTGCCGTGAAGAAGTTTGATTATTTACCCTTTGTTTGGCAACCATGGATTTGGGCTTTGTATTTGGAACTGTGCAGGGTGTGGTTGATCATGTCAGTTCAATGAAAATCAAAAATCCAGATCCATCCTTGCCAAATGAAGGGTTAGTAAATTTTCTCATCTGTGATGACTGATGGCTATGTGAGAGTCTTTCCTCAAGGGAAAACGTGATAACTAATTATTGCCCTTCTTTTTTATTTTTACATATGTTCTTTCCACAAACTATAAGCAATTACTTGGCCCTTAAAAAGTTTTTTAAGTGATCAATAGAAGTTGGCACTTCAATTTTCTGTAAGGACAAATATTATTTCTTGCTATAGTTGAGATTGTTTCTTTCTGGAGCCTATAGTAAAGCTCTTTGCTTCTTAACATTGGCTTTAATGAAAGTATACTGAGTGCATCACCAGAGTGAAACTGGAAATGCTTCTCCTAGAGCTAAACTGTTGTAAGTTTCTAGGCAAATAATAAAGAGCATGCAACTTTTAGTAATTGAGAATGAAAATAAATGAATATTTTCTTTGAAAATAAATTATTCTCTGATTACATTATTGTATGTATGAATTAAATTCTCTCGTCTGCATGCTCATTAGGATACTGGGAAGAGTGTAAACAGTGTATTGATGCATGGTTGATCAAATTATGCTATAAAACTGTTTGAATGGAAGAGAAACTGAGACAATATGATAGATGGCTGTTTAAAACTAGAAAGAAGGAACTCAAAAAATTTTGAGTTGACATTTGAAATTTCAACGATAATATATAGGAGGACCAAATGATAGTCTCTCGTGAGACATTGCCTTGGAGAGGATCAAGGTTTCCACCTGATGCATGCCTATGCTTCCCACACGTGAAGCTTTAAATTTGTAGCTGAAGGAATTGGCACTGATCTGCTACCTCAATTTTCTGGTATTGGTTTTTTTTAAATACCAGATTTATCACTCATGGACACTAAATTTCTGGGTGAAGGGCTGTAACTAAATGGACTAACACTTGATTCTGCACTAAGTTCTTTGAATCATAATATCACATAAGCAGAGAAAAATTATCATACTGATTTAAGAGAGTGATGGAGAATCATAGGGACACATGGTTTTTGTTGTCCTGCTGAGAACAATAGATATCAAAATGAAGGTGCAGTAACCTTTTATGCATTGAGCCATTGATAATCTCAGCAGTAATTGATGGAGGAAAAATATAGAGAACTGGTTACAGGCAATTTCTGTTCCGTTACCTTTTAGTTTGTTATGCAATAACTCCAGATTCTATATCAGCAGCTTTTTTGAGCTTTGAATGCATAAGAGATGTTGAAGGAAATAATGTTGCTCACTAAAAATAAAAAGAAGTAAAAGCAAAATTAGAGAACTAGAAATCTTGATAGCAAAGCTGCAATTAAAATTGAGTTATGTAATAACAGAACAGTTTGTAGGGTGATCGTTCTCTAGGTAAGTGACATATGAGACGTAAAGGTAAATTAGCACGAGATGCTCTCATATCGTGGAGTTTTAGGAGTGACCTTTATGCCAAAATGAAGTAACTTTACCATTGTATCATTGCTCACTCCTCAAGAAATCCTTTATAGAAATTATTCGTCCCTCTGGTATGCAATGATTGGCAAGCCATGGATGAAAATATTAGTATTGATGTCAGTATTGTTGTTAGTCACGACAGTATCAGTATTGAACATATTGAAAGCAAAAATTGTTTGTGAATCGTAGCTTGACAGGGAATATTGGTTGTGAAATCAGCCAATATTTTGATTATTGAGTGCAATATTGCGACTTATTGCCGTTATACCGACATATCTTGATTTTGCCGTTGTATAGAGAAAAATTGGTATTGTGGGGCCCGAGATAGGTAAACATATTGAACAATATTTTATTCCGTGGACTAGCCTTAGATTTGAAAGTTGGCACATCAGGATGACAAAAATAATCCAGACAATGTTTAAAAGGCAAGTATGTGTTAAGGGTAATAGACAAATGTAACCTGCAATTGTGTACAATGTTTGACATCTAATATTCAGTTGTGTGTAGCTTCCCTCCTGATAGCATAAAGAAAAAGGGAAGCCCGCCGATGATAGATAGAAAGCTGACTGGGCAATGCAGGTTCTAGGTGGGTTAAGTGTTTGTAGCCTTGCTCTTGCATTGTAGAGAGTTTACATGCTTCCTACTAAGTGAGTGAGAAACAAAGGGAAAAAAACTCCTTGAAACTGGATGATTTAGGAAACTACAAACAATCCTCCATGTTGAAAAAAATATGAAGAGAACAAAAAAATACAGATAGAAACAGGAATAAGAGAAACTATAGCTTTCCAAGAGCAAATAAAAATCATGTAGAAATGAAAGCCAACTGTGGAAAATCCACTATTTGGAAGTGGAGTTATGTGGAAGTAAGTTGGGCTGCATCTATCGCCTGTTTGTTCGAAGTCCAACCAAGAGCATAGATTTAAATGCATGGCATGATTTCACAGCAATTTGTATGATATGACTGTGATAACATGATAAGCTTGTGTTTGATGATATATGCCCATGGCACTACGACAACATGACACTTAATATGTGCAACACCAAAATTCAACTCTCTGTCTGAGAGGCATCAAGAGACAATTTTCCATATAATTTTTGGGAAAAAAAGGGTCTTTCCTTTGGGGAATCAAGGGTAGCCTGTTGTTGGACTACAGTTGCCCGAGCCAAGGAATGAGTCAGATCCCTCAACCCTTCCCTCCTCATCTTCCATATCCTCCTTGTCTTATAGATTTACTTCTAAACATCATTGTTTCCCTCTCTTGTTGGATGTCAGATGATGTAAATAGCACATGACAAGCAAGTATTCGAGCATATTAGTGGCCTGAAATGTAGAGTTATGAATCCCAGTTATATTGGGCAAATGTGAGATTGTCCAAAATTTTAAAGGAAAAGTGAATCTATGCACTGTAGAAATATAATAATTTTCTAGCCATTCACTTCGCTAAATATTTTTGGTTATTTATCATAATTATTGTCAATTTTGACCTCAAAACTAACTCTTTTTATATCATCTTTTAATGATTTTTGCTTAAATGCTAAGAAAAGATTAAGCAAGTAATTGTTCTATCTAAAGCTATTGTTTTCTGCTATTTTTTTTTTTTTTTTTGGTTGAGGAAAATTTTCACTCTCTCAATCACTTTTCTTTGTTCCCCTGTTGATCTAGGGGCTTGTCCAATGGGCCAGCTATTTTTTTCGTCGTAACACAATCTGCTTTCCCTCGCTCCACATGGGTATTGCTATTGCTACATTATTAGATTTCATTGCGGTTAGTCACACCTCAATGTTTGTGGTTTGATGTTAATGACCACTGCTATTCATGGCCTCGCTATTTAAGGATGTGTTAGCTCCCAGGTAGCTTTTGTCAAGCCTAAGGCAGTTGCTAAGACAGCCATTATTACTTGTGTTTGTGGTAGAGACCTTATGTAGTCAAAAAGATTTTTCGATGCCAAAAATACTTAATACTTCCAGAATGGCAATTGGAAACTTAAATTGTTTTTCATTGGAGACAGAACAAGATAAATGACTTGGTTGGACTTCTATTGGCTGACCTTTTCTTTCTGATGCTATATGATAGCCTGGTTGATCCTTTTTCTCATTTGGAGCATTATGCACCACTTATACTACCCCTATGAGAACTGTTGGTATCATGGAGGTTCATGAGCCATTGCTAACAGTATCAACATTGGTTGGTTGGTTTGAGAATATAGTTCATGGGCTTGAACAGGACCTATTTCAAGTGGACATACCATGGTTGTTGAACATGGAACAGAGGAGTCAATCCATATGGCAGGAGTGAAATGCGGCAGCACAATTGCCTTGAGCAAGCTAACAGGGTCTATATATTGGGATAGAGTGTCAGATACTGAAACTTCTGGCACCAATGCCAAGAGGTAAATAGGTTGGTGCTTAAGGCTTATATGGATTTTCTTCTTTGATGGACCCTTTCTTTTCAGGAGTAGATGCATTTCTTTTCCCAGTGGGTAGAGTGGGATATGGGTATGCTGTTTGGTGTTCAGTGGTAGCTTATATTTATCAAGTGTGATAGGATGATTTTGGGTTGTTGCAAATTTGGTTGGAGTTGTGGCACTTGTAGAACGAAGATAGTTATAGATATTCTTCTTGTGAATTGGTTTGTCCCTTACTGGACCAATAGTTCTCCTGCTGTAATCCAGAGGTTTCTTTCACTTAAATGGGTGGGTGGCAGTGATTGTGCTGGTTTCTAGTTCAGAGCAGTTGCTGCTGCTGATGATCCTTAGGGCATGGTGGTTTGAGATAACTATGCATGGTTCTTTCAGTTCATGGCAATTGGTGTAGTGGGGCCCCTTGCATGTATCTGTGTAAGGCATGTATCATGCCTATGTAATGACGGGAGATTTTGAGACATTTGCCAACTGAATTATTGTGAGGATCATACAAATTCATGTAAATAAGGACTCAACTTAATTCAGATATCATATCCAAATAAAGTTCTTGTACAGTTTGGCTGAAGTGCCAAACAATCATTTTATTGGAGATATCTTCCGTGGGAACTTGTTCAGAAAAGTGGTTTCTGGCTGTAGTTTGTTATATACTTTGTAAAAGATCAAAGAGTGTATAACAAGTAAATTGATCTAATATTTTTAATGTTATGTGCTGTGCAAGGCAGAAGTAATTTTGGATTTGTGACCTGAGCCTACAAAATCTATAGTGGCTGTGTCTTGGGACCGCTTTGTGGCTTGTTACAACAAGGATGTTGCATATTTCAGTAGTTGACACAGTGAGCCTTGCCTCATATAACATGGCATATATGAACAGATTGGGTTTTCTTAGAAGGATTTGAGTAGGCTTGTTGGTAGCAAAGAGAGAGAGTAGCCTTGGTGGCTGGGCTAGTATCCTGCTTTGGAACATTCAGGTAGTATTATAGTCTACTTTCAACTGCAACTCTGAGGGCTAATAAGCATTGAATTAGTATTGTGAGCTGAGAGATTCCACAATAGGCACCTATTCAAAAATTGGGAATTGATATGACAGGCCATTATGTATTGGAGTGAAGGAATTTAACAACCCAAATTGATAGGAAATGTGGAGTTTGAGTTTTGTTTGTAAGAATCTACATGAGCTCACTAGTAGCAGCAAGAATTGTTCCCTTAAGACTGAAGTTAGGAAAGAGGGCCTAAAAGGTCTTGTTGGGTTAGTGCTATAACGTTCTCTGTGCATTCTTTTTAATGCATGATATATCAATAAATGTTGCTGGTCGGAAGAAAAAGATACATCAACAAGGGGTTTCAATTTCTATTTAAAAATTATTGAGGTAAAATTCTGCTGCCGGGAGTGACTGACAGACAGTTGGGACGGGTACCATGATGTGGGAAATAACATTTTTTGTCTTGAGAGATTCCTGTAACGATACAGAGTAGAACACAGGAATTTTCTTTTCTGTTTGTCTAACACACTAGTATACATCCCACAAGTTTTTGATGACTTAAATTGTACATTAGTATCACTACCTCTACAAAAAGTCTTTAACCTTAAGTGAAGAACCACCACCACCTGGGGGGCCCCAAGCTGGAGATGTGGCTGGGTAGAGATAAGAAGATGCTTTAAACATGTCATGTTTTCCACTGCTTGGTGTAATTGGTTTTAAAAGGGTGCAAAAATTTTCCAGAAAGGTTCCTTTTGATCTTTTATATTTCTGGTTTTTTGGCTTGCCATTGGGAATCTGCAGCAGGGAATTTAAGGGGATTTTTTGTATTGGCCTCTTTAGCAAGTTTGGAGATTTTATTTGATTGCAAAATTGATTTTTTTTTTATATTTGTTTAATTCTTTAAAGACCCATGTCATCTTCTGTTCACTCTCTATTTTCTCATGCTATAAATTTTTTTTAGATTTTTTAGTTTTTGATATCGACTTGACAGCTTGGTGATTCATTAATTATAACAAGTTTTCTCGTTCACATAAATTTGAATATGGGAATCTCATATTGCAGAGAGCTGCTTCATAAATTAAGCATCTAAGTTGAATGTTGCAATTTATATGGCTGCAATAGTTTTATACCAATTTTAAAATTATTGGAGATAAATTGGCAATTTTGAATGCTGATTTCTGTCTTCCTAATTTCAGAGCTGGAAATTTGGTTGGTCCTAGCCTGGGTGCAGAAGTAACTAGTGATGTTTCCTCTTCACCTGGACCTGTAAAAATGGCAGACTTGCAGAGGATACTGAGTAGTATAGGGTCTGCAGGTATCTGTTTTGAGCTTCCTTGTCTGTTCACTCCCTTGCGCTCTTCTTTATTAAGTGGTATTGCTGTCTTCACTGACCACTTTTGTTGTCTTGGGTTAGATACTGCAGATGATGCAGTAGATTCAGATGGAGGTAATAATATGCTTCATTTTGGTAGATATTATGTTTACTGTTGCTAATTATACATGCTTGTTGTATGCATGTGATTTTATCCAGGGGATCTTGAACTAGACCCACTCTTATAGTGTTTATGTTTGCATTGACTCCTGGCCAGCTATGCATGAGCAAGTAGTTTCAAATTCAACTGGCCTGTTTTTGCTGAAGAGTGCACAAGTGGATGAAACAATGCCAAGCTAATTGTAGTGTAGCTATTTTTAAGAGATCAACACCTGGCGATGTTCTTCTTGACAAATAGAGAGCCATCCTTCTATATGGGAAGAACTCTCAACTCTCACTTTTTTTTCTCCAGACCTGGTAATAAAGGGGGTTTAGGTAGCCTGGGTCTGGTATGCCCCGAAGCTCCGAGGAACTATATTTGCTAGAAAATGAGGAGAAAAATGTACAAATTCTGCATTTAAGTCGAGAGTGTAATTTGCTCTAGTGCCTGTCTAAACTTTATCTCTCTGTTGGTATAACAAAGAGTGAAAATTGACTTGCTGGATTCTCTCTATGAGGGCCCTTAAGTCAAGGACTTTGGTGATTAGTAGGGAAGCCTCTAGTCAGTTGGTCAATGTGAGTATTGGAGTCTCTCTTAATGACAATCTGAGTGATGTGTATCTGAATTTCTAGCCCAAGTGCATTGCGTGGAGCCCAGACTTACACAAGCACATCAGATATTTGTTTTTTGTTTATTGTCAGAGATATAGGAGGCTTTAACCCACTAATAGGAGTTTTGGGTTTGAACGGGGTAGGCTTAGGTGGTTTTTGAAGAGCAAGCAAATCCATTCAAAGTTACCTGTTTCTCTGGTCTGACTATTTTTGTTAACTGATGCTAGCATGACGGTACGACACAATGCATAACTAAAATTTCACATAGTGCTTCCAACTAAATTTACTAATTGGGGAAAGTGTTATAGGTTGGTCAGATAAACTTAATAAACAAAAAATTGAGGGGTGAACTACTCAATGACACTGTCCGATTTATGTTTTCTACAAAATGGGTGTAAATTTCCATAAAAAATCTATTTCCAATGGTTTTGCTCTTTACAGAAAAATGTTAAAATGTGGAGAAAACAAGGGAGTGTGTGTGTGTGTTTAACTGGAATTTCGAATTGGATGCCGCAATTTCAAGTTCAAACAACTATAACTTTGAAGACTTGTGGGCATGTCTTGCTCCATTGGTTCAATAATGAACTGGCATACACACATGCATGATGTGCTCTATGATCTGTTAAAATTGTTGCCAAGATTTTCCATTGTAAACCTGAGATTCTTATAATTGACTCAATGTAGTTAGACTTATGGCTCTGCTGCTATTGTGGTTAGGCCTGGGATTAGGAGATCTTTTGAAGCCTGATTTGATTTTACCGTTGCTTGAGACGTTGCCTATTGAGGAACGACTGTCACCATATTTACCAGAGGTAAGCAAAGTTTAGATGTGACCTTTCCCCATTTCTTCAAGAAAGCGTGCACTGAAATTATCTTGATGTTGCAGGGTCAACGCACACTGGATGATTTAATGGAGTTGCTACAAAGCCCTCCTTTTCGCCAGCAAGTAGATTCTTTTACCTATGTAAGTGAAAAAGAACCCAATGTCTCTCAACTGTCCATCAAACATTAACATGAGTCAGTCTTCTTGTTCCTGTAGGTGCTACGGACCGGCCAAATAGATTTGTCCCAGTTTGGCATTGAGCCAAGTAAATGTAAGTTGTCTGCTCTGTACTACCCCAACTTCCACGTTTCTTTTTGAGTTTTTTCTAAGGAATGCCCCTCCCTTTTTCTGCCATAGATAGCCATTAACTTGAGAGGAAGGAAAAAGCCACACTTTCTTATTTGCATCCTGGCTAGGCACTGACTTGTAAGGTGAGCAGTAGGGAGTGACAGGCGGAGCTTGGAGAATCTGTTTTTTCCCCTATTGGGTTGGGGATTCTACTACAATTGCGGGCTTATAACAAAATGGTCCTGTTTTATATACTATGCATATGATTTTTTACTAGGAATGATTCTTGCCTTTACTTGTCATTTTACCTGCAGCTTCTCTCTAATAATGGTCCTGCTTTATATACTTTTGCTTATTTACTTGGTAGGCCTACTACTGCTGTAGCCACCCCGATCCCTTCTAATGTCTGCTACTGAGCGATTGTGAATCATAAGTAATGAGTGACGGGTTGTTTCTTTCTATTATTCTTTTGAGGACAATATTTTGGGGATAAATGGAGAATGAACATCATAGAATTTTTATTAAAGGGCAAGAAAATGTGTGTTCAAATGGTCCATGAGAATTATGTGGTGCCACGGCTCAAATTCCAACTATCAGCTTCCACAATTTCTTGGCACTGAATACCTGTTTGGCACAGCCTTTTGCAGAGGTTCTGCTGGAAGCAGTTCCAAATAGAAGCTTGCCCTGGAAGCATCTCATATATGCTCTTTGGGAAATATGTAAATGAGAGCTTTGGTTGCAAGGTGAAAACAACTTTTAGGGAAGTCCAGAGAACTTATTGGGAACTTTTAGAATGAGTTCTGATTTGGAGCTTTTCCCAAATGGCAGCCCTAGAAACCTAGCCAAAGGGGCAACTGATTTTTTCTTCTTCTGATAACTTGACTCATTTATTTAACTCATTTATTGCAGATAAGTTAAGCGTCCTTTCTTTCTTGGAAGCACTTGAAGACTCTGTCTCAACATCTGAAAATGTGGATACCAGAACACAATCCCGGGGCTGTAACGAACCAATGGATGAGGGGCAATAGTTAGAGCAGTTTCATGCTTCTTGTGGAATCCTCTCATCTTTCCTGTATCCTGTGCTGAAATTATACTTTGCCGCTGGGGAATTTCTATCTGAATGCTGATCATGGCAGCGGAGAAGCAGCTTTCTGAGTACTTTGTTGTACAAACCATGAGCTAAGATTAAACTGAGGGTTTCAAACTACTTGTGCAATTGATTATCCAAAGTGTAAGAGTGGAGAGACCTGGTTCCTCTATGTATGGAATGTTATGCCGTTACCAGGAGGTACAAAGAATGTGGACTTTCTCTGGTTTAAATTCTGGGTGTCGTATTTTTGGATGTCCTGTGAGATGACATACGTGATTTGTGGGGTGTGTGATACTAATGCACTGCTTTTTAAGTGTTTTAAATGGTATTAGTTTTGACCTACATGTTATTGGAAGTACCAGATCATTGAAAGTGGTCATGGCACATGAGCAAGTCTCTGTTGCCTAAGCCAAGCGTCCTCTTGAATAGAGAGGTACCCTGTCGGAAACCCACGTGTTTATTTCGTTATCTTAAAGGTATTCGACAGTGCAATTTAAACCTCCAATGCAATGTGAGAGATATAAAAGTCACACGGTGGGTTTATGCTCACTGGGTTATGTCTAAGACACTTGGCAAAAAGAATACTATTTATAGCGTGTAACAGGTTATGACCAACTGTATAACAAGGCCCCCCATCTTCATGGGTCGATTTTCAAAACGTAGGTACATCACATATTATGGGTCCTTAGTGCCCGAGTACCATCTATACTCATTTGGCTCAGTTAAGCTATCATTCTCAACATCATCTTTAGCAGTCAAGCAAAAGTTGGTGCACTGTGATCAATAGCAAAGTTTGAACGTGTATCTTCTTAATTGCTCAAAAAATCAAGGCCCCATAAGTTGAGGCATTACAGTACTAAACAACCGATGCGCTGTTCAAGCATCAGTTTAATACAAATCAATTTTGCCATCTAACCGTTCACAATTTTTACGGGGCAAGTGTGCCCGACATTATGGTTTTACAAGCTTTATGATCATCATGACCTTTTATGCATCATCCACTCAGCTCATTTCTCCTGTAAGTATAATTAGTAATATAAAAGCAAAGGATAATAATTGGTAGGCAGGCTGTCTTTCAACAATGGGGTGAGCATTTTGAACTGTCATAGGATTTCTCAAGATTTTTACACAAAAACCTCTTTGATACCGATTAAAATGCGCAAATAAGGCAGAGTGGAGGAAATATTCTTCTTTTTAATCCACCCACAGAACAACATATCCAGAAGACGCAGTGTAAGCACAAGAAAAATAAACCGAGTTATTTAACCAGCTTTAGTAATATAAGATGAGCAACGCAACCTTTGACGTGCAAAGCAATAAAAGAAAAATGATAGAGATATTGAATGCATTAATTTAAGGCAGTTTGGATTTCCTTCCCATGACCCTAGTGATATCAAATTCACCAATCAAATCTTCTTTGACGCAAAGTAGGTGAGTATGAAAAACTTTATGGGTATCACAACCTTGCCATAATCGGATGTCACGACCTTACCCAAATAAGGCCTCCAAAAAGTCTTCACAAAGTTTAGATTTATGATCCAACTTTTCCAGGAGCATGCAAACGGGGTAAATTATTTAAGCTCGGAGTCTTCTGTTTAGTATTAGGCCGTCAAGGAGGAACAAGCGCTTGTCCCCCGTCTTAGAATAGACTGGCACTGTGCTATGTTAGGGTGACACCATCCCTGCTGAGCTTGAGTGTCTCATCCTCTCCATGGAATGTTTTGGCTGTATTCCGATGTTCCCCTTGTTCCGCTCCGCTACTACGGTGCTGATCATTTGGCTTGTTCCACTCCGCTACTACGGTGCTGATTTTGATCCCAACTCGAATTTGTGGTTTCCCCAGCGTTACCGCTTCCGTGATTTCTGATCGCCATCAAATTCACCCCATCTCTCCGCCATTGACAGAAGGCCGACGTCAACCGACATTCATTTTTTTTTTAACCATTCTGTCATTACCTTTGTTAATTTGGT
>JAODPA010031625.1:0-11415 GCA_025585075.1 Nepenthes mirabilis
AAAATAAATATGTATTTAATTATTTATATCTAACCAAACGGAACTCCTTTTACACGGGCGTGATTACGACGTCAGTTGAAAGAAATTTCCTGGAGGTTGAACTTTTAGGGCTGAGGAAAAAATGGCAAGATCATGGAAGACGAAGACGAAGAAGAAGTCGAAGAGAATATATAGACTAGGAGAGGGGAGGAGAGACGCAAACAGAAGACCAGAATTGAGTAGAATTTTAGGGCTGAGGCTCCAGAAATAGCTCGAATCTGTTTCCCATTGTTGCATCTGGTAATCTCTCTCTCTCTCTTTCTTCTCTGCTTTCTCTCGTTCTTCCTCTATCTATGGGTCATTTTCTTATGTCTCGATTTTAGGGTTGAATACTTTATTTTCAGCTGAATTTTGGGAATTGGCTTACCTAACACATTTTGGCTTATATAACTGCTGGTGAAATGCTCATTTGAATCGCAATTGATCTTAAAAATAATGGAAAATATCAAAAATATATATATTTTTTGGGTATTTTGTTCCTAATTTTTTTTCAGTACCGTCTATTTATGTTGCGAGTCTCACAACGGGAGGTAGCCCCACAAGAGCTGCCTTATAAGTTGGGAGATTCTCCTCCCTCGTGATGTACCTTTTGGGGAAGGCTCGGGCCTAGTGACTTGTGTTCGTAATAGTGGTATTTTCATTAAGACCGACCCCGGCCCAGAAAGAGCTACCCATGCAGGGTTCTGATCGGAAATGACTACTTGCAGAGGGGTTGACTTGCTGCCGGTACGCTAGGGCTAAGTGAAGCGTTGCAAAGTGAAAGCCGCCGAGTGAAGTGCCGCAGAGGTCTGCGGCTGTCGAAGGGGGAGGAATGTTGCGAATCTCACATCGAAAAGGCAGCTCCACAAGGGCTACCTTATAAGTTAGGGAGATTCTCCTTTCTCAAAGTGTACCTTTTGGGGAGGCTTAGACCTCAGCGACTTGTACTTGTAATAATGGTCTCAATGAAAACACCAAAATTGATACGTGTATCAGAGCAAGGATTCGTTCTGGAAGGAAGAAGCCAAACGAGGAAGGAAAAGAGTAGAAAAACCAAAGGCACAAGAGAGGGAAGAGGAAATTCTGATAGAAAGCAGGAAGGGGAAAGTGGGAGAGACAGAGAGTAAGAAACAAAATGGAGACAAAAAAACCGTAAAGTAATATTCCCTTCCTTTTTATTGTAGCACAAAAACAGTATATATAAGTAGAGTGTAGAATATATCTAACAAAATAGAGTATATTTTTAACAGATTTTGTGTGGTTGGATTGCACGTTCACTTTGTCGCGGAGGTGGAGGACCTGTCGGTAGCATTGTGGTCAAGTCAATCAGATCTGTAACGTTGTCGTCCTCATCGAAATGAACCTTGTCCTCAAGGTTGAAAGTAGGGAAGTCGCGGATGAAGTCTGTAGCCCGTTCCCAGGTTGCGTCCACGGGTGTATGAGATTTCCAGTGAACGAGGAACTGGGGAATGAATTTCCCATGCTGAAGCACCTTGCGGAATCCTAGCAGTTGGGCGGGCGTCAAGACAGGATGAGATCCCACAGCTTTAGGCGGCAGCTCATGGTGTTGCTGATGCAGAGGGTCTCCGTGACATTTCTTGAGTAGGGAGACATGGAAAATATTATGAATTTCGGAGGAATCTGGCAGGTGAAGGCGATACGCAACGGGGCCTATTCAGTATTTGGTCCAATATATAGAACGGGCTGTAGTAACGTTTAGCTAACTTGTGGGATCGCTGATGAGCCTAAGAGGTTTGATGGTAAAGCTGTAGCTTGACATAAACCCAATCTCCTACTTGGAATTCTTCGTCTGAACGGTGGGCATCCCTCTGATTTTTCATCCGTAGTTGGACACGTTGGAGGTTGGCTTTTAAAGTAGTGAGAATCTTTGCGTGTTTAGTTAGCAGTTCATCTAGTGACGCCACAGGAGTAGACCCTTGGACATAGTTGGTTAGAGAGGGAGGTGGGGTGCCGTAAACTGCCTCAAAGGGAGTCATTTTAATGGAAGAATGTCAAGCTGTGTTGTAGCTTCATTCGGTCCACGGTAAGTATTGGACCCATTTAGAAGGATGGTCAGCAGCAAAGCATCTCAGATAGTCCTCTAAACAGCGATTAATAACCTCTGTTTGTCCGGCCGATTGTAGATGATATGAGCTGCTCTTGAACAGTTTAATTCCCTGAGATTTAAACTGCTCCTTCCAGAAAATACTCATAAAAACAGGGTCCCGATCCGAAACAATATCAGTTGAAAAACCGTGCAACCGACAAATATCCTTGACAAACACATTTGCAAGACCAGCAGCTGTGAAATGGGTACTCGGTGGGGAGAAATGGGCGTATTTGGACGATCGGTCCACTACGACAAAAATTACCATTTTCCCTTCCGAAGGTGGTAAATGTGTAATAAAATCCATAAAGAAGGAGGTCCACACTTTACCAGGACTAGGAAGTGATTGGAGAAGTCCCGGATGAGCTGAAGTAAGGGGTTTAACTTGCTGACAAACGGCACACTTAGCAACAAAGTCACACACGTCTCTACTCATATTTGGCCAGTAGAAGGTAACAGCAAGTCTGGCCAGGGTGCATTGGCATCCCGCGTGGCTCCGAAGGGGAGGTTCATGAAATTCCTGCAGGAGTAACTCTTGTAACGCAAACTCGGTTGGTATAAGGGAGGTAATAAATTTTGTTGATGCTGGGTTGCGAGTGTGAAATTTGCGCAGAGCCTCTAGCAGTGCCATTACAAGCTTGGTTACTACCTGGAGAGCAGAGCAATGGAGAGCAAAGCAAGTTTCTCCCAGTAGCCGTGACAGAGCATTAGCAGGGGTATTATTCCTTCCAGGCCGGTAGACGATGTTAAAGTCAAACCCCATGAGTTAGGTGATCCATTGCTGCTGTTCTGGGGTATGGATGGGTTGATTCAACAACTCTTTTAGAGGTTGGTGATTGGTCTAGATAGTAAATTTGGCACCTAAAATATATTGCCGCCATTTCTTTACGGCGTCGGTAATGGCAATAAGTTCACGAAGGTAGGTGGAAGAGGCTTGCTGTTGTGGACTAAGTTGTCTACTGAAGAACGCAATTGGGTGACCAGTTTGCATGAGTACAGTACCCACTCCATTGCCGGACGCATCAGCCTGGATAGTGAAGGGCTGGGAGAATTCTGGAAGGGCCAAGACAAGGGTAGACCTAAGGGCAGCCTTAAGAGAGCTGAAGGCTGTTTCTGCATCCTTAGTCCACACAAAAGCATTCTTTCTCAATAGCTGTGTGAGGGGTGTAGAAATCTGCGCATAGTGAGTTACAAACCGCCAGTAATACCTAGCTAACCCAAGGAATCCCCTTAATTGTCTGATATTAATAGGTGTGGGCCACTGCTGCACGGCTTCTATCTTGGAGGGGTTGACAACCAACCCTCGTCCCGAGACTATGTGGCCCAAGTAGGCGATTGAAGTTCGTCCAAAGGCACACTTTGTTTGTTTGGCATAGAAGAAATTATCTCGTAGGATTTGCAAGACACTGGTGATGTGCTAGAAGTGTTGTTCCCAGGTTGAGCTATATATCAAGATATCATTAGAGAATATCAAAACAAACTCACGCAATACTGGTCAGAAAATTGTATTCATCTTGGCTTGGGAGGAGGGAGGGGCATTAGATAGCCCGAAGGGCATCACTAGAAATTTGTAGTGCCCCTCGTGAGTCTAGAATGCTGTTTTGTGCACGTCATCGGTATGGACCCGAAGCTAATAGTAATCGGCACGCAAGTCCTGCTTTGAAAAAATCTGGGCACTATGCAATTCATCTAACAGTTCATCTACTGTTGGAATAGGAAATCAGTCCTTAGCTGTGATTGCATTAAGGGCACGATAGTCAACACAAAATTACCAACTACCATCTTTCTTTTTAACTAACAAGACTGGGGAGGAGAAGGGATTGGTGCTGGGTCGGATGATGCCATCAGCAAGCATTTCTCAGACCAATTTCTCCATCTCTGCCTTCTAGAAATGAGGGTAGCAATAGGGCTTGACATTCACTGGAGGGGCGTCAAGCTCGAGAGGTATGTGATGATCCGTGGTGCATTGGGGAGGTAGCTCATGGGGAATGGCAAATACATCCGCAAACGAAGAGAGTATGCCACTCAGTGTGGCCACCGTTGTGGAATCAGCCTCCTTAGGTAAGTGGGAAGGAGTCAAAGTGGCAGTGGAGTTAGTACACGAGGAGGGTTCCACAACAGGGGTTATGGTTAATTGGAAGTATGTGGAAGTGGAATTAGTGAATTCACTCCTCCTCAGTAGCCCGAGGGACATAGTAGCGATGGTAGCTTGTTGCAACCCGTGTAGAGTGAGTTGAGGCCCTTCGTGTGTGAAATTCATCCAGAGGCCCTTGTAGTTGAATAACACTGGTCCAATAGTTGCCAACAATTGAACTCCAAGAACCATATCAGCCCCATAAATGGCTAATAAGTACAAGTCCACCTGTAATTTAGAGGAGCTCAATGTAACTCCAACATTAGAGCACAACCCTTCACAATAGAGAGAATCCCCGTTGCCCACCATAACCTTAAAGTGTTGGGAGGGTTCTATAGGAAGGCCCAAATGCTTGGCTAGCCGGGTTTGCAGGAAATTGTGGGTAGAATCACTGTCCACAAGTACCCCAACAGCATGCCCGCATAGTAAACCTTGCAACCGTAGAGTAGAAGGGGCACAATGGCCCTCCAATGCGTGCAGGGAAATTGTTGGAGGAGGTTCTGTAAGGTGAAGTACAGCGGGATTTTCGTCTTGGGCAATTTCCACGAATGGTTCTGGTTCAGTGAATGCAGGGTTGTGGTCTTTTGGTTGGACAAAATCGTCATCCTCAGTTAACATACGTAAGAATTGGGGAGGCTTACACCGATGGCCAGGTGTGAAGCGTTCATCACAATTGAAGCATAACCCTTGCTTACGGCGTGAGGCTATCTCAACAGGGGTCAATTTTTTTATGGTTAATTTGGGTGTGTGGTGGATATGGTTTCAGTGTAGCAAAGGAGGGATGTGGCATAGGCTTTGAAGCTGGTGGTTGGTGAATGACAGGTCGTCCTGCCTCAATTTTCTCTTCCATGAGTTTGGCCATACCGATAGCCTTCGGCAGAGAGGTGGTTTTCAACAAGAGTAGTTCATGCCAGATATCATCATGGAGCCTAGAAATGAAGCAATTGAGGAGATTACCAGTGGTCAAACCTAGAGTGTGAGTAGAGAGTTCCTCGAATTCGGCCATATTGGCGGCCCCCGTGGTGTTCTGCCTAAGCTTGTATAGGGTGGCTTCATAGTTGAGGTATGAAGATGGTCTGAACCGAAGCTCCAAGTCTTGGGCAAATATCTCCCAGGTAGAAAGCTGTCGAGTGGCATGCATCTGTTGGTACCACTAAAGCGCAGGTCCCGTCATGTAGAAAGCGGCGATGGTGAGTTTCTGCTTAGGTGGTGTGTTGTGATACAAAAAGAATTGCCCGATTTGGAACAACCAGCCAATCACGTCTTCCTTGGCGAAAAAATGGGATTTCAAGTTTGGGTAGCTGTGGTTGTGTTGACATCGGCACATCCAGTGGTAGAGGAAGCAAAATGGGTAGGGTTTGTGACAATGGGTGACGATGAACAGTGGGTGAGGCCATAAACGAAGAAGGTGGGGGAAGTAATGGAGGGTTTGCTGATGGTAGGGTTTGTCACTTCAATCGGTTCATGGAATGGCGGATTTCGGTGAGGGATTGCTGCAACTGATCAGTAGTCGAAGTAGTTGCAGCAAGGCCATCTGCATGCTGCTGTACGGATGTCGCGATTTCCTTGAGTTCCTTCGATAATCTAGCAATGGAGTCCTCTAGTGCCTTATAGTGTGTCGTCATGCCTTCTGCCCTGGTCTGAATGAAAGCACCAAAATTGATTCGTATATCAGAGCGAGGGTTCGCTCTGGAAGGAAGAAGCCAAACGAGGAAGGAAAAGAGTAGAGAAACCAGAGACACAAGGGAAGGAAGAGGGAGTTCTGACAGAAAGCAGGAAGAGGGAAAGTGGGAGAGAGAGAGAGTAAGAAATAGAATGGAGACAGAAAAACTGTAAAGTAATATTCCCTTCCTTTTTACTGTAGCACGAAAACAGTATATATAAGCAGAGTGCAGAATATATCTAACAGAATAGAGCATATTTCTAATAGATTCTGTTAACTGGAAGGTAAATTTAACTAATTATATTTCAAATAAACTAAATATAATCCTGGAATTTAAGAGGCAGTCGGATTACACGTTCACTTCGTCGCAGAGGTGGAGGACCTATCGGTAGCATTGTGACCAAGTCAATCAGACCCGTAACAATTTATCTCCAAAATAAACACATATTTAATATTTTCATTCTTTGATGTATTTTGACAATATATGGAGACTACTGTAATGGGTTCAACTTGGCTTGAAATTTTTTTTTACTACAACTTAGTGTTGAAGTAAAGGTTAAGAACAAATCGAAAATTATAGAAGTTGAAAATAAAACTGAGATAAAAGAGAATTTTGGAGATATATATATATTTTTATTTAATCCTTGAAAAATAGCTGGATGTAGAAATTGAGCTTTGGTCAGTTCATTTGTGGAGAGCACTACTTTTTTGTTTTGGGATAGAAATGCCCTGAGATACCTTAATTTGATTGTTTTTTAAGAGGATTATAGTCACCATACTTTTCACAGTTTCAAAGGAGGATGGAGATAAATGGCAGGTGGATTCATGCTTTTGCCTCATGACATTCAGTCTCACATTGCATATTCAAGAAGTTAAAAGGCAGAAAGGCTCATCTTATGATAATTATGCTCAACTTTTTTCCAAGCCTGAGTTGCCTAAGGAGCCAAAAGTTGCCTGGTTCTTTGAGCTCAGGTTGCTGCAAGCCAATACTAAGGCCGTCAAGTCATACTGTCTTCATTTTAGTATCTGTTAGATCTCCAATCTAGTTGACATGACTCCTTCTGAGATGGGAAAAGCCAATTGGATAAGTGTTTCCCAGTCAAATCCTATATATGATTCTCGTAATTTCTTTCTATCTTGTTGCTGTTTGTGTCCTATGTTTTTCTTGGGTTTGTCATGACACTAGAACATCTTTATTTATCCTCTTTGAAACCATCCATGTGATATAATTGCTCATATAAAGACAATGCATTATTCTTAGTCTATTCTAAGGCTGTGAATTCATACACTCTTGATCTCGAGTCCACTTGACAAGAGGCCTTTTCCCGAGATGGGAAAAGATTATTGGATAATTGTTTCCCACCCAAATCCTGTATATGATTTCTCTTATTTTTTCTCTATCTTGTTGCTGTTTGTTTATGTTTTCTAGGATTCTTGGGTTTGTAATGACACTAGAACGTCGTTATTTATCTTCATCAAAACTGTCCATCTGATACTGTTGCTAGTATAATAACAGTGCATTATTCTTAGTCTATTCTAAGGCTGTGAATTTATACACTCTGGATCTAAGTATCTCTAAGATCTCAAGCCCAGTTGACATGAGGCCTTTTCCTGAGATGGGAATAGCCGATTGGATAAGGGTTTCCCACACAAATCGCATATATGGTTTCTCTTATTTTCTACCTATCTTGTTGATGTCTGTGTCCTAAGTTTTTTAGGATTATTGGGTTTTTCATGTCACTAGAATGTCTTTATTTAGCCTCATTGAAACCATCCGTCTGATATAATTGCTAATATAAAGACATTGCATTATTCTTAGCCTATTCTAAGGCTGTGAATTCATACACTCTGGATCTAAGTATCTCTAGGATCTCGAGTCCCATGGACATGAGGCCTTTTCCCGAGATGGGAAAAGCTTATTGGATAACTGTTTCCTACTTAAATTCTGCATGTGATATCTCTGATTTTCCCTCTATCTAGTTGCTGTCTATGTTCTTGAAGATTCTTGGGATTTGTGTGTGTGTGTGTGTGTGATGCTAATATGTCTTTATTTATCCTCATCGAAACCATCCATCTAATGTAATTGCTAGGATAATGACATGGCATTATTCTTACCCCTCCTCCCAACGATCAGAACATGAGGATGCAGATGTCGCATCTATATTTTGCTGAGGCAACTTTGCTGTAATTTTGGGTTATTTAGAGTTATATGAATGTGATATGCTGGGTGATACTACAAAATTCAAGCCTAGCCGTGTAAAAGCTTTGTCTATTACATTTTCAAAATTGTCAAATTGTTTTTTTTTTTGGTTGTTTAGGAAGGTTTCTATTCATCTGTCTCTGATCTAAAGAAAGGAATTCTTCTGTTACTACTGAGAAATCCTTGAATTACTCTAGTTCTACTGATCCAAAAAGACAATGCTGGATAAGATGATTTCAATGAAAAACATGGGTTTTTTTGGTGTGTTTGGGGAAGAGTGGGTTCCCATCTTCATGTTCAATGGAGATTGATGCTTCATTTTGACCTACACCAAAAGAGAAAAGAATATGGTAGTATACACACAGTTATATGTGAAAGTATTCTACTCGTTAACATATTCATGCAGCATGCATACACTGCAAATTGCGGTGCAAGATTGACCTAAAACCTCTCTAATTGCTAAGCTGGTTTATGGTGATGCTTCAGGTGAACCGAAATAAGAGTTGCTAGCTCCTGAGTTTCCATAGGATCTAATGGGTGAAAGATCTTGCAGTCAAAAAAGTCAGTGCGCGTCGACAAAAATGCTTGTTCCACAAATATTATGTTCTAATTTGGTGGAATCAAGATGGGATCTTTTTGAAATTGATATCTACATTAAGAAATTAGTTGAGGATCTAGAGAGCACTTCAATAGAAACTCAGAGAGGAGCTGCAGCCAAATTCCGGCAGCTTGCAAGGCACAGTGTTGGAAACCGAGTTATGATTGCCAACCATGGTGCCATAAGCTTGTTGGTTAATCTGCTCCAATCAACAGATTCTGAGGCCCAGGAAAATGCCGTGACAGCTCTTCTTAACCTGTCACTCAATGGTAACAATAAAGGTGCTATTGTAAACGCAGGTGCAATTGAACATTTAGTCCATGTTCTTTGGACAGGAAACCCAGAAGCGAGGGAAAATTCAGCTGCCACACTGTTTAGCCTCTCGTTAATTGATGAAAACCGAGTCAAAATAGTGAAGTCAGGAGCTATTTGCCCTTTGGTTGAACTGTTAGAAAATGGGTCTCCGAGGGGGAAGAAAGACGCTGTCACTACTTTGTTTAGTTTGTCTTTGTCTCGTGAAAACCGGGCAATGATTGTAGAAGGGAATGCTGTACGCCATCTTATTGAGTTAATAAATCCGGCTACTGGTCTCCCTGACAAGGCTGTTACTGCTGTTTTGGCCAATCTTGCCTCGATTCCTGAGGGGCAGACTGCCATTGTCAATGCGGGTGGTATAGCTGTTCTAGTTGAAGTTGTTGAGTTAGGTTCTGCAAAAGGGAAGGAGTTTGCTGCTGCTGCTCTCCTGCACATCTGCATAAACAGTAGATTCTGCGGTATGGTGGTTCAAGAGGGTGCTGTGCCACCATTAGTGGTTTTGTCGCAGTCAGGAACCCCGAGGGCCAAAGAGAAGGTACGGTATTAAATCGTCATTAGATAGTGACAACAACAAAGCATTAAGTCCCATTAATTGTGGTCCGTGGATAAAATATCTGTATTAGTATCAGTTGTAGTAGTATTAGTATCAGACATATTGGACAATACGCATTGATAACGAATACATCAGGAAAAACTTTTTGAAAATCATAAGTTGATAGGATTTTATACCAATACATATTGACTGATATTTATATAAGAGTTATAATTGGTTATATAAATCTACATTCATTATTCAATTTTGTACCGTATATTATGAGAATAAAGGCAATTGTAGTTACTTTTGATCAACTCACTCTAGAATTATTACAGTTTTCCTCTTCCTGTCTTTCTTTTCGACGTAACTAACTCATATTTTCTCATAAGTGTCTGAAACACCTTAGAAGTCATTCTCTTATCATATGTTTTGTAATTGTAATTTATAAACATTTATAAATATAATCACTTCCTATCTTGTTTTGCAGTGTGAGTTCTTTTATCATTATTTATCCATTACAATGAAAAAAAAAAAAAAAACCTACTGAATTGTTCGTTTCTTTTAAATTTGTGCAGGCTCAGCAACTTCTTAACTCCTTCAAACAGCGGCGGCATGCTAATGCTGATGCTGGGAGTGAATGACTTTGCAAACAAAGCTTTCAAATTTCCATCAACATTGGTAAATACTACATAGTATTTGTAAGTTATAGTTTTTCTGATAATGCTTGTGGAAATGCTGCCGCTGAGAAATGTTCATTTGTTGAATTGGATACTCCATCATTGAAAGCCTGCAGAATTTGAGTGAGATATCCATTGTTGAGGTATTAATAGAGAAGCGTATAGATTGACAATAGATTTTCAGTTGACAAACGGCACTATTTCATTTTGAGCAATAATATTCATACTATAAGCTTACCATAATTTTACTAAAAATGATAACGTGACATCTATTATTAAGAAAACCCTGACACCGCATTCTGCACCTTCTCTCTTGATTTAAGTCATGAGGAACAATAACAACGTACACTATTATGCAGGAGGACAAGGAAGGATCATGATACCCCTTATAATCTAAGGCCGAACGACGAACTCAACGTCCAATAACAAACTTTTGCTTAGAAAAGGCCGAATACTATGTGGCATAGTGGTATGCCTATCACCCGATCATACAAGGTCAATAAAACATTACCTTAACCTCCTGCGGTCCAGAGGCAGTCGTTATCCTTCTACAGTAATATCCTAAGGCTAACCAATGGTATTATCCATTACAATACGTGACCGGAGTAATCCTCGAGTCTCTATTAGTTAAGTGAAAAATCACGAAACTTAAGTTCGAAATTCTCCATTATTTTTTCCTACCAAGCCAACTTGTTCATAACATGATATAAATGTAAATTTTGGTCACCATTAACCCCAAACACCTTTGTTTTATAAAATAATATACATGTATAAAATAATATCACATGAAAGTGATTCAAAACCGTGCCTATTATGTCGGTCACTTAATGGGAAAAAAATAATGAAAAAGGAGATAATTAATAATTGCTACATTAATTTTTTTATACAGTTGTAGTAAATTTGTCTAAGTAGTAGTATTTTTTCACATGTCACCGAGGTGTTACGGCATGGGAAATTACATAGCTTTTATGCGCTTATCATTTGATTGTTCTGCTGTCACGCCAAGCTGATCTGTTTTTAATTTTTGGAACGCAGAAAATTTGATGGAAACTGAGGGTGCCTGCATCCATTGTTGGAAGTAAGTAAGATGTTCGATATTTTTAAATTTTTTTTAAAAAATAAAGATAGTTATTATTTTTTTATTTTTTTTATAAATATTAATATTAGT
>JAODPA010031636.1:0-12439 GCA_025585075.1 Nepenthes mirabilis
AAAAATAATAAAAAATTAAAATATCTATGAATCAATTTTTACCGGTCTAGTTTGGATAATGGATGAACACATTTATGATCCTTTTCAAAGTGACCGGGTCCTATTTGCTCTTATTCGATTTAATGATCACAAATACTTATTTGATCTTCTCGGATCAAATATCATTTGTGATAAATACGGTTAGGAACAGGCCGGCCAAATATTCAGATAAATAAGAGGCCTAAAAGCCGAAAGTCTAACAAAAGATACCATAGAGCCCATCGGGAATAGTGTAAAAACATATGAAACAAGAGGCACGATCTGAATAGCCAAATATTAAAAAATCATAATGAGTAGCTTAATGATCGGATATAGATGTTGATTAAATTGATCCAATAGCTGGTAATCAGGCAGTCTTATCATCGAATTGAGATAGCCGTTACACATGTAAATAGCGTCTCTCACCACTAATCCGAAGCGGCATTATATATATGCTTTGATTCTAATCGCTAACCAATCAAATAGCGCCTCTTATTATAAATAAAGCCTCCCCCCAAAGAAGGGGAAGAAAAAAAAGAAAAATAAAAGCTACTCAATCATACAAGTGCGTAAAAATGAGTATTCCTATCCGTACACACATTTATTCTGATTCTCTTTGAATTCTCGCATTTGTTTTCTTTAATATTTCATATTCGAATAGAAAAATCACTGATTTAAGCGTCAAAGGATAATATTGGAGAATGAGTCTTGTATACCTGTTACCTCCAATTTATTTTATTTTGGTACACAGGATCTAAATTTAGAGTTATAAAAATCTAATCCGTCATTATTTGAACGTTCAAATATGATACGGTAGTTCCCTAATTCATACATCCATCTGAATTTACGAGACACATCAATTTGCGAACATCAAACATATAATATAGTAATTTTATCGTTCATTATGTAAAATAATCAAAATCATTTTGTGGCTATAAGAATACCATTATCTAACATTTGGGATCAAGGAACCAACGCATTCATATATTCAGCATTCTTTGAGTAAGTGGGAATTAACTCTGCTTTGGATGAGTTGTTAGCTTGAAAGTTTATATAATAATGTGAGAGGTTAAAAAAATCATATTACTTTTATTGGGTGAAATCTAAGATGAGATCAACTCGACCCGTTGCTTAAGTAGGACCCACAAGCCATAAGTTTATGAAGGAATATGAATAATCGAGCTGTTATATTCAAAACAAAAGAGAATATGACTAAACTAATGGATATTCAAAATATTGAATTGCTAGTAGTACAAAATTCTATTTAATAAATTCAAGCCGTTAATCTTGATAAATAGTTATATAAATCAATGAATAAATAGTCGAATCAAGTTAACAGTTAATACGCCCAATGAGCAGACCTTGAATTTAAAACTTATGTAACGGTTAAACTATTCAATTTTCAACAAATATAATTCTTCAATTAATACACAATGATACCTCTTTATGAAGGGTATGCCGATTGATAATAAAGTTATAAATATACATATTTTTCTCAATAATACCTCTTTACGAAAGGTATACCGATTGATAATAAAGTTATAAATACATTTATTTTCCTCAAACAATGAGATTGAATCCGAATCGTTCATAAAAATAATAAATATAAAATTCTAATTTCCTATACACTTACGAATTCGAAAAATTATAAAACTGAGTCTTCAATTTATTACTTTCTCATTAATATCCAACCTCTTTGATGTGTCCCTGGATCTGAGATCCGAACAGATTCGGGTCAACTTAATCGTCTGAATTTGGTTCCGTTTACCGAGTTTGGACCTTACACACCACTACAATAAATAAGAGGCCAGATGCCAATCGGATGTTGTCTCACCGAAAATACTCAGACGCTCAAATCAGTTATAGGTCTTCGACTTTTAAGAAAAAAATTGAAAATGAGAGTTGAGAGAGAGAGAGAGAATGAGAGGGCAAGGAGTCTTTGCTTTCAGACATAAGAGACGTTCTGGTGGCTCGTGATGAGCACAGTTCTCCCAACTCGGCATTTGTGGAGAACGAGTGGGAGACTAAATCTTGTAAGCATGGAAGCTTTGAAGGACAGATCTTAGAGAGCGAGCAGCGTCTCTGGAATCTGAAAGTTGAGCGTGAGATTATTGCAGTAAGCGTTTGTATGCTTAGAAGTGAGTGTTTGTATGCTTAGAAGTTGGCCTGTCCTGGAGTGGAGGCTCTGTGGGCTTATATAGATGGAGGACAGGGCGACCTTCCTTGGCCGAGAAGGCGTGATTTCTGCACCATGTTGGGCGACCTTCCTTAAGCAGGAAGGCTTGACTCGTGCAATCTGTTGGGATTGCTTCATTTTCTAGTAGGTAACGGTTCTCAAGATTACTTACCTTCCTTCTGCGCTTTGTTACTGTTAAAGTCTACAGTAAGTAGGAAGAGAGAATCTGGCGTCTTCCTCATAGGAAGGATGTTGAATCTGTCGATATCCTTTTTAGTACAGATTGACTTCAGGCAATATGCGAAATCAGGAAAAGGGTCCATTGCTTGTCGTGTATGGAAGTGTGAGCCCAAGTGGTCCTGGCCCATGTAAGGTTTTTCCCCTTTTGGCCTGCTTGTTACAGTGCTTCTGGTCAATAGAGACGTTAACCGTCTCATGGGATACACGACAGATCATACGGTCAACGCTGCCGTTCACTGTCCAAGCGCACATTTGGGCCTTCTTAGATTTAGGACGTTTTTCTTATTCGGCCAGCCCATTATGGCCATACCCATTACTAACCCCCCATGCCGGTGGTCTGAACTCTGACCTCCGGCGTGTTCATGATAAAATACACCTGACTGTCATTCGTTAAGGGTGACGGAGCTGTTAATCGTCTTGGCCAAATTTCAGAGAACTTGACGAAGAAAATATTGACTGGATTTGTTGACCGTCTTGAAAAACTTCGGGTAACTTGGCGAAGGAAATGTTAACCAAATTTGTTGACCGTTTTGAAAAATTTTGGGTAACTCATGGGAGTAGGAGTGACGTGCTACTATTAGACGATTTGTTAGGCAAAAAGGCAGCCACGTGTCTTCATGTGGTGAATTCAGAATCCCGGTAATTAATGCGCTAGAGGATCTGATTTGATGGCGCCCTTTTGAGAAGTGACACATGGCAGCCATGATAGCGTGCATTTACGAGGCGGTTTAGTGTGTTCACACTGACTTTTAAGTTGTCCACCCGCTTCACTTTAAATTTTCCCACGCTTTTCTCTGTTTCTTCGTTTTCCTTAACCTAAAAGAGAGAAAAACCCTAGACGTCTTTCTGATCATGGCCTCTGTCGCTGATATTGCTTCTATCCTGGGAAGGATAGACAGGGCGTTCCTGCCGCCTGAGGGATTTGTGACCATTTACAAGGCCCACTTGAGGAATGGGCTTCGTTTTTCGATCCCTGACGAGTTGCTGTTGATCTTCCAGATGTTTTGAGTCCTAATTGCACAGTTCCATGTGAATACAATTCGGTATTTGTGTGGCTTCTACATATTTCTTCGTTAGCACTCGAGGCTACTTATAATGTCAATGTTAGAGGGCTCTTTAAGCTCAACCAGGGAGCAGAGTGGATCTCTCTAGCCCCACATGGCAGTCTTCAAGTAAGCTCCGCCATTTATGATTAGCTGAAGAATTGGAAGAACTAGTTCTTTATCATTCGCGTGGGTAAGTCCTGGTCGTTAGCTAGGGAGTGGGGCAATGTGCCCGACGTGTATACTGAGGCACCTTCTGAGGCGGAGACGGCATCCCTGTCGGGGTTGGTCAAGCTTGTTGAGGACCATATTGGGAATTTTCGGAGAGACCACTTGCTCTCCCGTGCTGAAGCCAAGAAAGCTAAGTGGGGGCCTCCTCCTATCCAGAAATTTAGGGTTCCCCCATCAGAGGCCTTGCAGGGGAAGAAGAGGACCAGAGCCACATTTATAGGTCCCCATTCTCCTGATACTGTTCCCACCAGTCCAAAGCAAAAGAAGGCGGCCACGGTGGCCCTTCTTCGTCGTTTTTCGGGCTAGACTACGTGGCCGCTAGGCGCTATGCGGGGGTAGTTGCCATCTCTGGGATTGAAGCGGAGCTGGCTTTAAAGGCTTACAATGCCATGTTGAGTGCCAGGGCGAGCGGCGTTATTGTTTTGGTGCAACCTGCGCCGAAGGAGATAACTCTTGAACCGTTTATTGGGACGTTTGCACTAGCTAGTAAGCCAAAAGTCGAGCCGTAGGAGCCATCTATTGGGTCTCCTGCTGTGGGACTGTAGACTGATTAGCAGGAGATGGTTTTGGAGCCTCCCACCATTCCTGAGGAGCCAGCCAGGACGAAGGATACTTTTGAGGAGCTACGAAAGGATCTCTTGGCAGAAGTCACTGCCAGCCCTACCCATGAGGGCTCTACTTTTAGCCCACCACCCCTGGTGCCAAATCTACACACCAGACCAGACAAGCCAACATGAAGGGTTTGGCAGGTATACTTTCTGTCACCTGCCTTGTCTTTAACTTTGTTATTTCTGACTCCTTTTTTTTATTGTGCAAGATGATAAGGTGATAGGCGCAGTTACTAAGGTGCTCAGGTAGAGAGACAGGGTGATATCTGATAGGGACACAGAGATCGCCCGGCTCGATTCAAAACTGGAGGCTTTGGGGGCGGAGCATCGGGAGGATGCTGCTACCTTGGAGTCTATCCTAGCTGGCGTGGAAGCGGAGAATAAGAGTCTGAAGGAGGAGAACGCCCATTTAAAGGAGGAAAACGTACAGGTTAAGAGGCACCTTGACCAGCTCGCGGGGCAGATGGCCACTCTGGAGAACAATCTGAGTCTCTGCATATGCCCTCACGAGGTCGCGGACATAATACTATCGCGGTTATGGGAATGGATCAATATTAGTCGGCGTATTGTATGGTTGGTTGATCCTGACTTTCTAGTGGTTCTTATTAACCTATCAAACCGGTTTACACAGCGCCACGAGAGCCTCATGGGGGAGGCACGGGACAGTCAAGGGCCACCACCGCCTTAGTTTTTGGTGACTTTAGTTCTTTTTTAGTACAGTTATGTAAATGTACTTTATCATAAGTAATAATACGAGCAATTTCGTATATGTTGTATGCCTTTGCTTTTTATAACTGCTTTTAGCTTGTATTTGTCCATTGCAGTACTGGGTGGTCAGCTTGGCGTGCTTCTTGCGAGTTGCCCGTTCGCCTTGTTTTAGACGTTCATGGTGTTTCCCAAAAGAGTGGAGCCCTTGGGGGTATTTTTTGGGCTGTCGTTTGTATTAAGCCGGTTTATTACTCGCTCGCGAGAAAGCTTGGTAGCACTGCCTAAGTGTAAACTTGAGCAGCCAGCTTTGGAGGAGCACTTTGCTCCTGTTGATCATTGTTGACTAAACACGCTATCTCTTTGTGAAGGAGGTTGTCGTGTTTGTTGTGCTAAACCCCTAAGATTTTTAACCGCTAACGGGCCACTTGGATGACAAAGGTTTAGATACGACCACTTATGAGCCGCCTGGATGATCAGGGTTTAAGTTCGACCAGTTATGGGCCGCTCGGATAATCGAGATTCATATACGACCACTTACGGGTCGCCTGAATGACCACGGTTTAAGTTCGACCTCCTATGGGCCGTCCGGATGACCAGAGTTTAGATACAACCACTCATGGGCCACCTAGATGACCAGGGTTTAGTAACGAGATAGTGAAAATTCTCCCGATTTAGGGGTAGTCTAGATCATTTAAACCTGCAACAAGAAAAATATATATGCACACAAAAAAGGAAGTGAACACAATATGCTAAAGGGAATACTCATTTTATTAATTAAAAAATGCATACAAATGATTTCATATAAATATGCAGACTACCTACTTGGGTTCTTATTGCAAGTAGCGTTTAAGGTGGATCGCGTTCCACATCCGTAGGACTAACTTTTCGTCCTGATTCCGGAGCTTATATGTCCCGTTTTGCAGGACGGCGGAGACTAGAAAAAGCCATTCCCAATTCAAGGAGAGCTTATTCCAACCGTCTATCTTGTCTGTGGCATCGATGCTTCGCAAGACCAAATCTCCAATATTAAACTGTCGCGCTTTTACCTTCTTGTTGTAATAGCGGGCGATTCGGTGTTGGTAGGCCGCTGTCTACATTCTGATGGCATTGCAAGCTTCTTCTAGCAAGTCTAGGTGTTACCAAATTTTTTGGACATTACCTTGCGAGTTGAAAGATTTTACCCTAAGACTTGGAAGCCCGATTTTGACCAGGATCACCGCTTTAGTCCCGTAGTAGAGGTTGAAGGGTGTCTCGCACGTTGGCTCCTTTAGAGTTGTTTAGTAAGACTAGAGGGTTGAGGGGAGCTCATCTACCCAGAAGCCCCCTGCGTCCTCTAGCTTGGTTTTAAGTCCATGGAGTAGCATTCGGTTTGTGACCTCCACCTGTCCATTCGTTTGAGGGTATGCTACCGAAGTGTGAACTAACCTAATACAAAGGCTGGTGCAATACTTGGTGAAGCACTTTCTCAAAAATTAAGCTCCGTTATCAATCCCTATTACCTCTGGAATGCCAAATCTCCTGATGATATTCTGGCAAACGAACTCAAGAGCATTGTGCTCTATGATCTTAGCCAACGGGACGACCTCGACTCACTTGGTGAAATAGTCAATGCTTACTATGATGAACTTTCTTTGCCCCTTTGCGATGAGAAATGGGTTGAGAATGTTGAGCCCCCACTGTGCGATGAGCCAAGGCACCTGGAGGGACTTCAGCTTGGCGAATGGCTAGTGGTGAAGGTTGCCATAAAGTTGGCAACTTTCACATTTCTTTACAAACTCGAGTGTATCCTTTTTCATTGACGGCCAATAGTAGCCTTGTCGCATGATTTTGAGTGCTAGGTTTTTGCTGTCGGCACAAGGCGTAGTCAGCTTCTTTAGGGGTCAGGCACCGGAGCTACGGAGTCGAGTAATCGCGACATATAACCGTCTGTCGACTACAGTGTACCAGCCGACAGTTTTCTTGATCCGCCTGACCTACTCTGCTTCTTTTGGCAGTGCTCCGTCCCCCAGGTACCTTAGGTAGGGGTCGTCCAATTTTTCGACTCAGAGATCTGCATTGCCTCCTGTTTCTCTATGTTGGAAGTGTTCAAAACCTTCATTATGTCCCTTGAGTACTACTCTGAATTTTCGACCGCCGCTACTTTGGCCAGCTAATCGACCTTTCAGTTTTCAGTTTTGAAATCATGGACCAGGGTTAGCTTATCGAAACTCCGAGCAGCCTCCCTTGCCTTGGTCAAGTACTTGGCCAAGTGTAGGTTGCTCGCCTCAAAGCTCCCATTAACCTGGTTGATGATTTGCTTAGAGTCACTGTAAACAATCAGTTATTTGGTTGAGTATTCTTTCCTTAACCTTAACCCAGCTAATAGGCTTTGTATTCGACAACGTTATTGATGGCCGGCAAGTCGAGTCTAAGGGAGTACTTCTCCTTAACCCCGTCAGGGGTCCTGAGAACCACTCGGGCACCGCTGCCTATGTCCGTAGACGATCCGTCTACGTAGAGTACCCATTTCGGTGTTCCCCCATGCTATTCCGCGTTCTTCGGACCTGCTCTTCGAGAATTGGGGTTGTGGTCTTAACAATAAAGTCTGCCAGAACCTGCACTTTTATGACAAGTTTGGGCTGAAACTCGATGTTGAACTCGCCCAATTCGATAGCCCACTTTATCAGCGGTCCAGAAATGTCAGGTTTCTAAAGAATGCTCTTCAGAGGCTGGTCGGTGAGAACTATTACGCGGGTGCCCGAAAGTAGAGCCTTAGTTTTTGTGCGGAGAATATGAGGGCTAAGGCCAACTTTTCCGTGTGCGGGTAGTGCGTCTCTGGGCCGGTCAGTGTTTTACTTACGTAGTAGATCGATCATTGGGTGTCAAAATTCTGGCGTATGAGGACGGAGTTGATGGACACCTCTGATACCCCAAGGTAGAGGTACAACTCCTCTCCATCCTTAGGTAACATTAGTAATGGCGGGCAAGCCAAATATTACTTCAACTCATTGAAGGCTGCCTAGCAATATGCCGTCCATTGGAATCCGTTTGATTTTGTCCCCCTTAGAGCCTTGAAGAATGGCTGATACATGTCACCAGATTTTGCTAGGAAGCGAGACAAGGCAGCTAGTCGTCCGATCAGTCGTTGGGCATCCTTGATGCTCCGTGGGGGAGCCATGCCCGCAAGAGCCTTGATCTTCTTTGGGTTTACCTCGATCCCTTGTTAGGAGACGATAAAACCCAAAAATTTTTCCAAAGCCACCCCGAAGACGCACTTGCCCGAATTTAGCTTCATTTGATACTCACGGAGCACCTCAAATGACTCTACCAGATCGCGAATATGGTCACCAGTGGTTCTACTCTTGACGAGCATGTCATCGACGTAAACCTCCATATTGCAGTCGATCTGTTTCTCAAATATTTTGTTTACTAGCAGTTGGTAGGTGGCTCATGCGTTCTTCAATCTAAATGGCATTATCTTATAGCAGTAAGTGCCCTACTTTGTCATAAACAAGGTATGCTCATTATCCTTCGAGCTCATCCGGATCTGGTTATAGCCCGAGCAGGCGTCCATGAAGCTCAACAACTCATGTCCTGACGTCGAGTCCACCAGCATGTCAATCCTGGGTAAATGAAAGCTGTCATTCGGGCAAACTTTGTTAATGTCGATAAAATCGACGCACATTCGTCATTTTCCGCTGCTCTTCTTTACCATGACGACATTAGAGAGCCAATCGAGATACTAAACTTCTCTGATGAATCCGACGTCCAACAGTTTCTTTACTTCCTCCCAGATAGCGACCAATTTTTCCACCGAGTAATTTCTTCGCTTCTACCTGACATGCTTTTGATCAGGATCGAGGCCTAACTTGTAGACCATTACCCCGGTCGGAATCCCAGGCATGTCAACGGGAGTCCATACAAAGATGTCAGCGTTCCATCATAGGAACGTGATCAGCTCGTCGCACAGTGTACCAATGAGTGAGCCGTGAATCTGTACGCACTTTTTTGGATCCTCCGGGTTCAATGGGACTAGGTTGGTTGCCTCATCGAACTGTGCCTGCTGAAAGATTGTTTTGTCTCGATAGTCAAGTTCTCCCATCGTTCTGGTGCTGCCATTAGGAGCAATTTGGGACATGTAATATGTTCGCCCAATGACTTGGTCACCTAACACTTCGCCCACACCATATAGCGTTGAAATTTTAATTTTGAGGTGTGGTATTGAAGTGACGGTCCTGAACGTTATTAGGCACGGTCGGCTTAATATAGTGTTATATACGGAGGGCAGGTCGATTACCAAGAAGGTAAGTGTATGACTTGTTATTTTCGGGTATGTGCCTAGGGTAACTTCTAATTGGATCGTCCCTTAGATAAGTACTGGTTCGTTGTCAAGACCGTACAACTGGCTTTCGGAAAGTTTTAATTGGTTCTTTTTTAAGCCAAATTTAAAGAACGCATCCAGGTAAAGTAAATTGTGAGAACTTCCATCGTCAACGAATACTCGTTTCAGTTGGTTGTCGACGCTACCGTCCGAAATGAGTATAGATACAACAAGGGGATCCACATGGGGGAAAATTACATGTGCTAGGTCATTGTCACTAAAATTAATGACATTATCCGCGGTGTGCTATTTCTTCCTCCCAATCTGCTACTCCTTGTCATCCGCTGGGTTCTTAGCAAGCCGGGTGGTGATCATGTTGACCACTCCTACCGTAACCCGATTTCGTGGAGGGGAAGGCTTCGGTCCTTCTCCGCTCGTAGTGCCAGAACTCTGGGCAGGGCCCTTAACGAACTTGGTAAGATGGCCTTTTTTGATCAGCTCTTCAATCTCTCGGTGGAGGGTCTTGTAGTCCTGTGTGGAGTGTTCGGGAGATCGATGAAAGTCGCAGTACTTTTTCGGATTTCCTTCCTCTACCTTCTTAAGTGGTTTTGGCCACTTAAGGAACTTCTCCCCATGGATCTGCATGAGGACATTTAAACGCGTATCTGTAAAGGGCGTTAGGCTGGTGGGCCCATAGTCCTTACGCTCTGGTGGTCTGGTCTTATGGTACTTTCAAAGGGAGTGATCGCCTCCATTATACTTCCTCTTTTCCTCTCCAGGGAACGGGTGAGGCTGTTCGGTCTGTTCTAGACGTTTAGCCTCGTTAGCCTCTTCAGCCGCCGCGTAAGCCCGGGTGATTGATTTCGTCTCCCGGAAGGTCTATCGGTTCTTATGCACCAGGTGCTTGAAGAAATTCCCATACGTCAGTACGAAGATAAAGCTACCTAGTTTCATCTCCTATGTGAGCCTGGGGATCCGCTTGGTTTCCGCCACGAAGCGATCCAAAAACCTCCGTGGATTCTCTCCCTGCTTCTACTTGATATGGAAGAGATGCCACGATTATTTTTCTTCTCGATTATTGGAAGCGTATTGTGCTAAAAAGAGGTCAGTCAGCTCCCTGAAACTTTCGATTGAGTCTTAAGGGAGGTGGTGAAACCATACACCAGCATCTCCCTACAACGTGAGTAGAAAGTAGTGGCACATCGCCAGATCCTCCAACCCTGAGACTCAAATGGGTGCGAAAATGATCAATGTGATCTACCAGATCAGTGCTCCCATTATAAGAGTTAAGGAGAGGCATCTTGAATTTGGCCGGCATTGAACGATTTAGGATCTCCGCTGTGAAAGGAGATTTGTCTAGATCAATGGCGCACTCATCGTCCTTGAACACGCGATTCCAGATCTTCTCCAACCTGAGGTCTGTCCGAGCAGCGTTGGCTGATCTCTTAAAATTGAGATAGGTCCTCAACTCCGTTCCTTCCTTGGAGTGGCCAGTAGTCGGCCAGCTACTGCATCTAATGGATCAGACGGTTCCGAAGGCTTCCTCCTGGACCGGGTTCCTAATCTCCGCCCGAGAGTATTGAGGGTTCCTCCGTTCTGAACTTTCCTTCGGAGACATGCTTCCTGAGCGCTCCTCAAATATAGTCTGGCTTGGAGCGCGGGAAGACTCGAGGATCTGAGTGTTTGCCAACCTTTTGGGCTATTTGGCCAGCTTCTTCTTCCTCTGACCTCCTCTCCTGGAAGCCAGCATGGGGATTGCCATGGGCGGAGCCCCCAATTGTGAATGCTCTTGTCGGGAGCAGAGTATCTGGAGCATCTTATTGGTATTTCACATGTGCTCCACCAGATACTGAAAGAAAGGTGTTGGCATCCCGTTAACCGTCCCGTTGACCATGGTACCAGTAGCGTGGTCCTGATCGGGAGAGGTCGCGTCTCTAACAGGTTCACTTGCTTGTACTCTTGTATTCACCATTCTGATTGGTTCAGTTGGTGAGAATGAGAGAGTTTTTTGGAAAAGTATGGTAGGCTTTCCGTAAGCATTTTCCATAGACAGCGCCAATGATGTGTCCCTGGATTTGAATTTCAAATAGATTCTGGACTCTACACACCATTACAATAAATAATAGGTTAGGTGCCGACCAAATATTATCCCACCGAAAATACTCCGATGCTCAAATCAGTAATAGGCCTTCAACTTTTAAGAAGGAAACTGGAAATGAGAGCTGAGAGAGAATGAGATGGCAAAGATTTTTCGCTTTCAGACATAAGAGACGTTCTAGCGGCTCGTGATGAGCACAGTTCTCCCAACTCAGTGTTCGCGGGGAACGAGTAGGAGACTAAATCCTGTAAGTGTGAAAGCTTTAAAAGACAGATCTTAGAGAGCATGTGGCATCACTAGAATTTGAAAGTTGAGTATGGAATTATTGCAGTGAGCGTTTGTATGCTTAGAAGTGAACGTGCCTGGAGTGGAGGCTCCGTGGGCTTATATAGATGGAGGGCAGGGCAACCTTCCTTGGCCGAGAAGACGCAATTCCTGCACCGTGTCAGGCGACTTTCCTTGAGTAGGAAGACTTAACTCGTGCAATCTGCTAGGATTACATTCTTTTCTGGCGGACAATGGCTTTTAAAATTACTTGCCTTCTTTTCACGCTTTGTTATCATAAGAGTCTAAAGTAGGTAGAAAGAAAAAATCTGACGCCTTGCTCATGGAAAGAGCATTAAATCTGTTGATATTCTTTTTAGTGTAGATTAAATTCAGGGAATGGATAAAATTAAAAAAAGAGACCGTTTCTTGTTGTGTATGGAAGTGTGGGCTCAACTGAGCTTGACCCATGTAAGGTTTTTTCTATTTTGGTCTACTTGCTACAGTGCTTCCGATCGATAGAGACGTTGACTGTCTCATGGGAGCATGTTGGCCACTCAATTGGCCTCTCACACAGTCAATACCAGCGTTGACCGTCCAAGCGCACATTTAAACCTTCTTGAATTTGGGCCATTTTTCTTATTGGGCCAACCTATTATGGACATACCCATCACATATCACGGATTATTTATTTTATGAATGTCTTATAATATCATATTAATGTGTTAAATATTTATTTTATTATATCGTACT
>JAODPA010031646.1:0-12439 GCA_025585075.1 Nepenthes mirabilis
TATATTTCCCATGTAATTGGCTACATAGGCAATCACCATAATCTTTATGTTGTATGAATAACAGACGTTATACTCTTGAAGAGGAAGACAATGCTCATACAAACAAAAAATAAAATAGAATAAAATAATAATTGAGAAGGACAGAGTTAGGAAGAGCATGCATGTGCAGATGGGGCCAATGTATCGGTTAAGACCCACCGTTTCGTGCATCGATCGGGACAGCAGCATGTGGAAGTCCGTTTCGATCGCTGCCAATAGAAGTCAATAATTACAGCAATAAAAGATCCATTTTTTATGTGGCTTATATTGTTGGCCTTGTTCGAGTATTCTTACTTACTAATCGTTTTCTGCTGCGGCTGGACAATTAAATCATTCACCCCAACTGCCCACAGTTGGCCCCCCTTTGCTGTTGCCCTCTCTATATAAAGCGTTGTCCCCGAGCCCTCTTTGCTGCAGAAGCAGGAACCGATCGTCAAGCAGTACTTGGTAATATCTGTATATATAGTGCATTCCTTTTTTCCCCTTTCACTCGGTGCCCACTCTCTCTCTCTCTGGGAAGTATACACAGAGCCAGCAATGGCTGTGAATCCAGCTTTATCTGCCGCCTCTCTTGTGCTGATTTTCGTCGTTCCCTGCCTCTGCGCTGCATATGCTGACTATGATGGTGGCTGGCAAAATGCACACGCCACATTTTATGGGGGAAGTGATGCATCCGGCACTATGGGTATGTTATAACTCCCTCCTCATTTCAGTTCTTATATATAATCGGGAATGTTGGTAGGTTGTGGAAAATGAAAAAAAAAAAAAAAAAGCGAAGGTTGTGTGGGTTTAAATAATAGAACAAACTTGCACTGGTCAATCTAATTCTAATTGGCAAGGGTAGCTTAAAGAGTCGCCCATAATTTCGTGACTACGTGCGCGAGGAGATTTTCTGTTGCGAAGAAAAAATGAAAAAGAACCAACAGCTAGTTTGTATTTGTGATCGCAGGGGGAGCTTGTGGATATGGAAACTTGTACAGTCAAGGATACGGGACAACGACAGCAGCGTTAAGCACTGCGCTGTTCAACAACGGGTTGAGTTGCGGGGCGTGCTATGAGATGCGATGCAGTGAAGACTCCAAGTGGTGCCTTGCCGGAACCATCACAGTCACCGCTACTAATTTTTGCCCTCCGAACTACGCCTTGTCCAACGATAATGGCGGATGGTGCAACCCTCCCCTTCAGCACTTCGATCTGGCCGAGCCTGCCTTTCTGCAAATAGCTCAATACAGGGCCGGGATCGTCCCTGTCTTGTTCAGAAGGGTGCCCTGCGTGAGGAAAGGAGGGATAAGGTACACGATTAATGGGCACTCTTACTTTAACTTGGTGCTTATCACAAATGTCGCCGGCGCTGGAGATGTCCATTCGGTGTCCATTAAGGGTTCGAGGACCGGGTGGCAACCTATGTCGAGAAACTGGGGACAAAACTGGCAGAGCAACTCCTACCTAGATGGGCAGAGCCTCTCTTTCATGGTTACCAGCAGCGACGGAAGGACGCTCACCACTTACAATGTCGCCCCTTCTAATTGGCAGTTCGGACAAACATTCGCCGGTGGCCAATTTTAGGAAAACCTAATACATCAAAAATAATTATTATTTTCTTTTTCAGATTGTTTATATTTATTATTGAGGGTGGGCTGTTAGCCAAAGGATTCGTATGAGCGAGATTGTGGCCGGCGATTGCTGTGGTGCTGGTAATATATATGTATATAGCACCCGCCATGCCCGTCTTCTGTGAGAAAAAAAGGGGTTTTTTTCAACCTCCCATGCGTATCATTCTTCTTCTCCTTCTTCTTCTTCTTCTTTTTAGATACTAATATTGATTTAATTCTCAGATGTGAACAACTGTACGTAGTTTTGATATATCTTGGGTTTACGCAAGCTCTGATCATATAGTTCAAGGTTTACCATTTGCTTAGCACCCAGATTAATTCCAACCTCTCGTAAATTACCATGTACTTCATACCAAGAAGGTACACCAAAAAAAGCACCACCGGCAGCAGCAGCAAGGAATCCATAACTATGTTTCATTTGATTGTCCAAGTGTTTTTCTTTCTTAAAATGGTTTTTTACCCTGTTGTTATTTTCTACTTCTTAATATAACGGGAAAATCAACTTTCCCTTACTCACACGGAGGCTAAATTTTTCACTCATATGTAATGATATTTATATATATTGGTGGGTTTGTTGGGGTTTGTGGGGGCAATGCCAGTCGGACAAATCTGAGCTGACAAAAAATGACACAGTGAAAATCTGAATCTCCCTATCAGTCGGTCGGCCACCAATTTAGTAGGATACAATAAACAAAAATATGTACAATATTTTTAACGTGTAAATTCTTCTCAAGTCAAAAAAAAATCACGGGACAAATTTCAAATAAGCTTCCACTATGTAAAATTGGTTAAAAGAACTCCCGAGACAGAATATTCGCAACACACCTATGACAGAACAAGAAAAATAATTTTCAGAGTTAGGAAATTCTCGTACTCTCTTATCTCTTTGTTTTTATTTTCTCATTCCTTTCACTAATTGTGCACTCTACTCATTGATTTTATATGTGTGGCAGCAAATAGTGAACACCAAGAGTTTCCTTTCGCACTTTGTTCCATTCCATTGTTGATCCTGCCGCTCACTTCTTCTTTACCTCTTGCATTGTCAATCTATTTGAAGCGTTTGGTGTGTTCTTTATAACGACTTTGACTCCAAATCACATCTACTCACCTGACTCGATTCTTACAGATGATTTGTCAAACTAACTCTGTCTTTTCCTACGATTTCACCAGTTCTTGCACTTTCACAAATACGCATGCTCTACAGGTCAATTTACTCTATGTACAAACGTTGCATGATTTGCATGATAGCTATCTGTTCTACAAAACTTATAAACTCTAAAAAGTCAACTACTCTACACAATTAGCTGCAAGCATTCAAGACAAGCTGTCCTTGGCCATCACCTAGTGTCCTCAGTCTTCACTAGTCTCTCTGACCATCACCTAGTGTCTTCGATTGTTTCTAGCCTCTTTGTCCATCACCTAGTCCTCAGTCTTCACTAATCTATTTGTCCAACACAACTTGCTGACATCCGGTCTTTGTCCATTCCAAAATTTCTCTCTTGGAATTCCTCTCCAAGAATTCCAATTCGGCTTTTGCATTCCGAAATTCTATACCAGCCATTGCATTCTAGAATTTCATACTGGCTATTCCTACCAAACTGACATTTTTCATTTTGGAAAATGTAAACTGACATTTTTTATTTCGGCATTTTTCATACAGGCCTTTCATACCGGTAATTACATACCGGCCCAAACCATACCGGCCAACCATTTCGGAATTTTCATATCGGTAAATCCATACCAGTAATTTCAAATTAGTAATTCCATACCAGTAATTCCAAATCGATAAATTCTTCACTCCAAAATTTGCCTTCTTCAATAAACGGTCATTCTAGTAATTTGTTGTAGCCAATTTACAGTACTCCGAATTTTAATAACTTATCTGTTTGTTGAGCCACCCACAATGAAAAGATCAAAACCCAATAGTGTCCTAGATTCAAATTATTGTACGGGTTAGGGAGCTACTCGATTTTCTACGTCAGGTCAAATTAGAGCCAATCAAATTCCCGTCTCTTCAAACTTGGACCTTGCGTAATACAATTAAAAATAAGTGGTCAGAGAACTGAGAGGCTAGCTCTCCAATATATCCTCTAATGCTTAAATTAAATATCTTTCCAAGAAAATAGAAAGATATAATGATGTAAGATAATGCGTTATTACATGTGATGAGGGGTTGAGTATAAGTGCACCCAGTTGAGGGATGATTTAGAGGTGCATCCGGTTAATGGGCATCTTAGAGGTGTGCCCAATTGAGAGGTAATTTAAAGGCGCACCTGACTTAGGGGCAAGCCATGAAGTCTACCCGGGTAAGGGTGACTTAGAGTACTTTTACTTGAGACTGACTACTATAAGGAAGGGCATGGTAGACCCTTGAGGGGAGTGATTGACAAGAGGTGGGAACGACCTCTTGGCGACAACGATGAAAGTAGGGATTTTGTAGAGTCTCCCTTCCGTCTGCAAGCAGAGTGGCCCTTTACACCGCACTCCTTGAGTCCACTCCATTGGTCACGCAATGGAGGATTCGGTACGGCAATGAGGCCCTCGCAAACGCCGGTTGGAGTAAGAGGAGGAGAAGGGAACATCTAGAGAATGTAAGGGTCAACATTCCTTCTGGGTCTTCACTTTGGTTTGTTCCCGGCTGGACTTTTCTCTTCTCCCTTCTAGTTTCTAAACTTTACTGGCTGTTGTCTAGGTCGTCAATGGTGTTGGTCATTGAGGGTTGGTGGAAAACTTGATTCCGGTGAGTGTACTCAATGGGGAACGACTTAAAAGGGAGAGGAAGAAGGACCGCACTAGGAGTTAGTGGCCTTGAGGGGGATGGAGAACCCTTGGCCTTTCTGTATAGTCGGGGGTCAGAATAGTTATTCCCTTAGCATCTCATCTCTGTTATTTTCTTAGGGTATATTCCTATGTGCTTAGGCTTTCCAATGTGTGTCCTCTTCCCTTTTGTGAGAGGGAAGTAGATATATAGAGGGTGAAGGTTGCTCAGGTGCTAAGGCTCGTGGGTATCTAACAAGGCAATCCCAAATATCAACGGATATTCCTTCCTTCTTCTAGGTGATTATCTAGTCATAATTATGGTGGTTGCTATTTTGGAAACGATCATGCATACATTGACGAATGTTTCTAAAATATCTGACAGGAAATTTTGACTAGTTATGGTAAATTACTTTATTGTGCGGGAAGAAGATCGTAGGCCATCTCGATTGGGTTGACCGGATCAGCTGGGGCACTGTTCGATCCTGAGCCTATCCCTTCTGTTTGTGGGCTCTCTTCCTGGGATGGGACTCTTCGACAGCTTCTTCACCGTGGGCTTAACATCCGGGTTAATTTATGGGTGATAGACCCATCACTAGTCCCTCATGTCAGGTGGTTTAAAACTTTTAAACCCCGGTATGCTTAGGATGGGATGCTACCTATAGATCTGTGCGCTTCCCTTTCTAGGAAGTCTTATAGGCTATTACTCTGACTGGCAGGATTTGGTTGTGATTTTTAAACTTTGCTAATTCTTTGCGGACTGTACTGGCGATGCGATCTTCCAAAATAATGGAACGCCAGTCTCCTTTCCCGACTATAGGCAAAGGGGGCTTGTAACACCTCACTCTACAAATCATCCCCACCAACTGGACGACATGAATGCTCGGAGCGGGCAAGAAGCCTCCATAACTATCCACTAGAGTCGACAAAGATTTTGGCTTAATGCTGGATGGTGCAACTGAAGGCACATTTGAGATCCATTTTGTTTTCCCTCTTTTCGCCCTAGCACCTCCTAACTCCACGTAGCGACGAACGGGATCAGTTTCCTCCTTTGTAGGGCCTTCGCTGGAGCTTGCTGGTAGGGGAACATCCCTAAATTCACAACAATCCTTGAGGCCATCGATGCCACATTAGGCCTGGTGTATGGGCCTAAGTAACTGTAGCTGGTTTTGGTGGATGACTTTCGGTAGATGCTTCCTGAGATGGCATCAATACATCATGCCTCGCTCTGGCTGGCGAGGACTTTGGTATGTGCTTCCTGCTTTAGCAGCCAGAGGGCAGCAATGCATAGGATCCTTACTTGCTCAAGCATGCTGCTCTCTCCTTCAAAACTCCTTTCCAGGGATGTGCATTGGCCCTTCGGATAGCTCGCCCCAACAAGGCAGGGTTTCAAAGTTGGATCGTCATTTTATGTACGTACATTCATTGTCTAGAGCTTGTACTCTGTAGAAAGGGCTTGATAAATAGATCTACCGTGTACTTTTGTCATTATGGCTCCAATATTCTTGCTTGGTGCGAATGACTGGAGCGCTTGGAATATCTGACCTTTGCCGCTTGAGTTATGCTAACTTGGCAGCCTAGTGCTCTAAAAACTCATTCTTCTGATGGTTCGACTCACGGCTACTCATCTCTACGCCTGGCGGTAATAGGGGCCGGCCGAGCCCACCTCAAGGCTACCAGGTTCGAGCATCTTTTACTGCTTGGCACCTTGATGACTTGATGTTCAACCAACTGGTGCCTTGGCACCCTAGCAATTTGCTGCTTAGTTGGTCATTTCGAGTGCTTGACTGGGAGTCCAACTAGGCAAATTAGCCTCAATCCTGCAAGGGCCATGTGCTGTCCATCTACCGTTGTTGGAAAATGGCATGTTAGGTCATTATGACTTACACTGCGACACCGAGTAGCAGATCTAGGTGCTAGGACTGCTGGTTGTCTGCGATTTGTACAGGGGACTTCGCGTCGGTCATCGTGATGAGGCAGTAAGTAGGCGCACCGTAGCACCCGGGGGCGAAGGCATGTGGAGAGGCCATTATGAGGACGTGCCGCTTCAGTGTCTCTAAACGACGTCATTGCTAGATTGGGACATTGTCTATTTAAGTGCTAGCCCTCTATCATTATTTTCATCACCTGGTCTCCTTAGACGTCTCTACTTTTGCTATTGCCTTCTGAATGGCTGATCGAGACGTTAACGATATTCTAATTTTGCTCGCCCTGGTAGGGGGAGCATCGTCTTCCTATTCCCCTGGACCTTTGACCAAAGAGGGAAGTAGGGACGGGGGAACGATGAAGGAAATCAAAGAAGAGGACTCAACGAATAGGGCTGCTACTGAGGAAGGACGCCGCTTGGGCGCTCCACTCCTTGAGCCCCATGGTGCCCTGAGGGTGCCTTTAGGCCTCGATTCAGTTGGATCTTCTCACTAGGTATGCCCGTCTCATTGGAAAGTGGTACGGATCTCCGTATATATATTTTGTCGATATTATCTTTGGCTGACTCATCTTTTCTGATTGATAGCCTCAAAGGGTGCCTCGCTAGTTGGAGGAGGTCGTGCTCTTATAGGGAGATGAGATTGCTTGCTTGTTACACACGCATACTAATCATGTCACTGAGGAGATGGAGTGCCAGGTCAATGCTGCTATTGGGGACGTGTTGCAGAGTTAAGTGTGTGCCAACTACCTTGACTAGGCTCTGTTTGAGTATGAGGCGAGATTGGGAGAGCTCTCCGAGGCCCATGCCCAAGCCATAGATAGAATTGTATCATTCGAGGGAGAACTGAGGACCAGGCTCTGTTCTAAGGAGGTAGTCCCCATCCTGGAGGAGCGGTTTCAGAAGGGCATCCGTTTTTGTAGACGGATAGTCTCATTGGTCGGGCCCGACTTCCTTATTAACTTCCTGGACTCGAGGAATGTTGGAGTTTCTCACCGCTCGGACCTGATTGACTTCCCGGTTAGAGAGGGTAGAGGGCCTGTACTACGTTCTTTGGGGGCCCTTGACTGTAGGATAATCATCTGGCTAGGCCATGGGCGTAGATAGCATCTTGTATTTTTTGAGATCGTCAGATGCCTTCAGATGTGTATATCCTGATTCTTTAATAAAATAGCTACACCGTTTCGATTATTGTTATTGACGTTTCAATTGTGTGTTGGACCTTTTTATCGGACGTTTTGTTGCTCACCGGCTAAGTACTGTTGTAAAGGTACCGGAGAGTCTAGTGCTAACCACTCGCTTCAACCTTAGGCTACCTGAGCCTTATGCGAGGTTCAAAATTTTACTGAGAAGAAATCTTGGGTTTTTGATCGGGTCACATTGCTGTGAGGAGATAATTTAGGAGTGAGTGGTAAGAGAGATGGAGAGCTGGGCGAGCATTGTCGAAGTTGTCACCACTAGGGTTGATTTGGTGGTGCACCGAGGGCTATGCGCGCTCCCGTCAGGAGGAGGTCGTGGCATTGGGTTTTTCCTAACCTAGGCCGTTGCCCGCATGTACTCGTCAGTGCTTGGTCCTATTAGAGGACGTTGTAACTTTCATGCGTCAGGTCCTAATCTGCCGACCATTGTAGACTGATGTTGAATGCATGCTGAAAAGCTCCATAAGGTTTTGAGTTTGATCGTGCATGGGCTGCTCGGTGATGGGATTGAAGTTTAAATTCCACCACGTATAGGCCGCTTGGTACGAGATTAAGATTCAAAATCGACCGCACATAGATCGCTTGGTATGGGATTGATATTCAAATCCGACCACATATGGACCGGTCGATATGGGATCGAGATCGATGTTCAAATACAATTGTCTCTGGGCCACTCGGTTTGGGATGGAGGTTTGGTAACAGGTGAATGGGAATTCACTCAACTTATGGGCAATTTAGGTTGTATGATTTTATGCAGTGTTATGCAAGTATTTGTATGAGCAGATGAATAATAAATAAACAGTTTTTTCATTGGTTAGAGTATGATTTAAACACTAACATGATGTATGCAAGACTTACCTAGATTCGACATGAAATCATCATTGGTACTTACCCGAGATAGTGCGCTATGCCCTTGGGATTGGGTAGCCGCTATAATCAACATGCGACCTTCAGTCATTGAGAGGGAAGTGTCTTCCAGCGTGGAATGCCACAGGTAAAGGGGGTTCGAGGGCTTCGCCCTCCTGGTGGACACTGGAGATAGCTTTCGACACTACACTGGGAACTTACTGTACCAGGGGAGCCCAACGAAGGGAAAAAGTGATCCAGATGGGATTTCAGATCAGAACTTCGATTGAGGGACTATAGGCATTGTTCCCGAATACTGTAAGGAGATGGTAATGATCGAGTCCTCATCCTAAATGGTTACCTGGCTAGGTCAGCAAAGGGTCTTCTAAGGCCGTGGAGTTCCTTCCCAAGTAGGTGGTCTTCTGCTGTTGTGGGAATGGCGTGGGCCATGTGGCACTAAGCTTTCATTTCATAGCTTATGACTCTATTGGTCTTCTGGTTGACGTTAGGCCTTGTCACCTATGGACGCCTAAGCCACGAGAAGGTCAGGCCATTATCTCTTCTAGAGATGCTGGTCCACACCGATTTGATAGGGTGCCAGAGGGCAAAGCCCCCATCATAGCGTCTTCAGATAGACACATGTGATTCGAAAAGGGTGCTGTTCCGTACTCCGAGCATCTACATGCCCTGGGGCCAGTTGTCAGCATAATTACCTGGTGAGAGGTCATCACCATGGGGATGTTTCTGGCTAGTATGGTGGATAATTAGTCGAGCATGTCGAGTCCCCATTGTGAGCATAGTGACAACTTTTGCATAATTTGATACTCTGCATGGGGTAAATGCGGGGCATCCTCATGGGATTAACCTTGCCAGGCTCCCAGATTAGGCCTCTTGTTCTAGCGAGGGCACTCGCGAGTAGAAGGCCAAACACTTTGAAGGCCTCTCCGGTCGATCCTCTAGCCTCCACAAGGGGACGGTCGGAGCCATGTCGGTGCTACAGGAGTCTTCTTTGTGGGCGTAATGTCATCGATCGTCTCGAGAATAGCGAAGGTGTCACCGCTATGGGTTTTTGTTTTGTATTACGGGACCTCGTCAATCTTTTCATCGGGAGTGGCTTCTATCACTTGGATCCTCCCAAATTCCAAGGTCCTCAAGCATACAAGATTTTTCTTGGTGAGCGATCTCTATCTCCAACTTCTCCTTTTGAGAGTGTTGAGGTTTGTGCATGGGAAGAGAGAGCCCCTAGGCGCCAGCCGTCAAGGTGGGCACATGGGATCCGTAGCCGCTTAAGCATGATGTCCAAGGCAAGATCGAATATCACCATGACAAACCATAGGGTCGTTGCCATCGAGATGATGTCTCTGCTTGATATGCTAGCTGGAGTACGAGTATTGATTACACTTATTTGCTAATGTGTAACTTTTTGGTGCTAGATGGGAGAGGACCTCGACAGACAAGTAGGCATTATCTTCTAGCTTGGGAGGTCATGTGCAGGGGGCAGAGCTCTCTGCACCTGAGAGTGTCCTAGTCTTCTACCTGCCTCTAGCAACTCAATCAGCTGTTTGGCTATGGTTGGACCCTATCGTTTGGGGCCGCCTGGGTCTCGAGGTTTTCAGGCCATTGGATCCTCCAAGGATACTAGCTCTCTGCAATCATCTAAAGGTCGGAGGGTGGAGCCCCCAGCGTTACACCTTTGGATGGGTGTGGTCAGTTTGAGGATAACATGATATTGATGTTGGGTTACGGGTCATCCATTGTGGACCCATACAAGATTAATGGCACGGTCGAGTGGGTTCAACGTCGTGATGAAGCATTGTGGTCTTTGCGCATGCTTCGCGCTCGTGGCGAGCTATCAAGAAACCATTTTGAAGGTCGATTGGGAGCCAAGTCTAAGGGGCGATTAAGCAGAGTCGAGCCTGAGGAGCAACCAAGGTGACGAGGTCGAGATGGCCAAACTACCGAATCTGAAGAGCAACCAAACTGTTGAATCTGAAGGGCGATCACCTGTTGAGTCATGGTGAGTAGACTACTATTAGTTTTTACTGAAGTTGGACTGGATTATAGAGTAGTAAGACAAGACAAACCGAACTGGGTCAATGACTAGTCAAACTGACTAGATGGCGGACTCGATTCAAACCGATTAGGTAGTCTGGACATCGGAGTGGATCCTTGACCAGGCAAGCCAGTTAGATACTAGAATGGATCCAGATTAGTCAAGCAAGCCTGGTGGCGGGGTGGATCCTTGACCAGCCAAGCTAACTGGATGTCGGATTTGATTATTAACAAGTCAAGCCAAAGTGGATCGTCAGCCTGTCAATCCGATTTCGGGCTCATCACATCTGTTTGCCATCAATTTGCTGTCCTCGAAAAAGTGGGGTGTAGTGGCCTAAACACTCAATTGAGCAGCGAGTGCTTGCACGCTTGGGGTCAATTGTCTGTTCACATGGCTATCCAATAAGGGGTCGTTGCCATGGATGACTATGCATCTAGTTGGTATGCTGGCTCGTACTCGGAATGCTAACTGTATTTGTTCTTGTAGTTGATGAGGAAGACTTCTCAGTCGTTTCCACAGACAATACTAATGATGTGTCCTGAATCTAAATTGTTGTATGGGTTACAGAGCTACTCAATCATCCACATTGGGTTAAACTAGAACTGATCCGATTCTCATCTTTTTGAACTTGGACCTTGTGTAATACAACTAAAAATAAGAGATTAGCGGACCGGTGGGACTTACTCTCAAATATATTCTCCGACGATTAAGTTAAATATCTTTTCAATAAAATATAAAGATGTAAGGATGTAAGAGAATGCGTTGTTGCATGTGATGGGGAATTGAGTGTGAGTGCGCTCAGTTGAGGGACGATTTAAAGGTGCATCCGGTTGAGGAGCGTCTTCGAGGTGCACCCGGTTTAGCGGCGGCTTAGAAGTGTGCCCGACTTAGGGGCAACCCATGAATTGTGCCCAGGTGAGGGTGACTTGGAGTACTTCCACTTGAGACTGATTGCTACAAGGAAGGGCATAATGGTCCCCCGAAGGGAGTGACTGACCAAAGGAGGGAACGACCTCTTGGTGATGACGATGAAGGTAAGGACTTCGTAGAGTGTCCCTTCTGTCTCTAGGTGGAGTGGCCCTTTATGCCCCACTTCTCGAGTTGACTCCATTGGTCATACGGTGGAGGATTTGGTACGGGGGTGAGGCCCTCACAGACGCCGATTGGAGTAAGAGTAGGAGAAGGGGACATCTCAAGAATGTGAGAGTTGGCATGCCTTCTGGGTCTTCACCTTGGTTTGTTTCCCGTGGGGTTTTCCCTTCTCTCTTCTGGTTTCCAAACTTTACCGGTCGTCGTTTAGATTGTCAATGGCATTGGTCGCTGAGGTTGGTGAAAGACTTGATTTTAGTGGTTGCGTTCGATAAGGAGCGACCTAAGAGAGAGAGGAAGAAGGACCGCACTAGGAGTTAGTGGCCTTGAGGGAGATGGAGAATTCTTGACCTTTCTATGTAATCGGGGGCCAGAATGGTTACTTTCTTAGCCTCTCATCTCTATTATTTTTTTTAGAGTTTCTTCCTTATGTGCTCAAGCTCTCCATTGTGTGTCCTCCCCCTTTTACAAGAGGGGAGTAGATATATAGATGGTGAAGGTCGTTTGGGTGCCAAGGCCTGCAAGTGCCTGATAAGGCAACCCCAGATATCGGTGGATATCTCTTCATTCTTCTAGGCAATTCTTTGGTTGCAATTATAGTGGTTGCTATTTTGGGAACGATCGTGCATATGTAGGCAAATATTCCTGGAATATCTTATAGGCAGTTCCGACCGGTTATGATGAGTTTCTTCAGCATGTAGAAATAGAATCGTGGGCCGTCTCGATTGGATCAACTGGGTCGGTTGGGGTGCCGTTCGAATCCTAAGCTTGGCCTTTATACTTGCGGGCCCTCTTCTTGAGTCGGGACTTCCCAACAACCTCTTCATCATGGGTCTTGATATCCGGATCGATCCATAGGTGACGGACCCATCATATCTATTTATAACAAAATTATCAAAAGTAGATATAAATTTTACTT
>JAODPA010031657.1:0-12438 GCA_025585075.1 Nepenthes mirabilis
AATTGACCAATACAAACCAACCCAATTTGAATTATGGATGAATATGACTATATTTTTTGACCTGATTTGGCTCAGTGATTATAAATTTCTACTTAAACTAGGCAGATAATTTTAATAAGGCCTAGACGAATAAACATTTTGAAAACTTATTCCAACAGATTGTCACCATCACCCATAAACAATAGATGTGTCCTCATTGTGATGAAAACCTATAACCAAATTGCTCAAAAAACTAAACAAAAAAAAAATTCAATTCCAACATTGTGAACCAACTCAACTGTATTACAAGGTGATCTAAAGGAAGACGTTTATCAACATTCCTTTAGTTCAAAATATCACGGCACTTACAATCATTTTTTCCCACAATATGAACCAACTCAATTGAAAAGAGAAGCCAACTGAAAAAAGGATCAGTACGAGTGGCAGTAAAACTATTGGCAAGACCTCATCCAACTTGTGAATGGTTTCATGTCGAGCTCATCCACAAGGCTAAATATATTGCAATTTTCTTCTCGAATTCTAAGGGAAGAGAAAAAAGGATGTCAAAGTACCTCTTCCACGGCTTTCCTATCAATTGTCATGCCGATAGTTTGAATTATCATAAACCCTAAAATTTGGAAGAGTTGTAGTAGCATCATTTGAAGCATCAATATGCGTGGCTATATATCCTTCAGCATGTGAAGGTCCATACAACGGAGTGTGTAATTGTTGTTCCTACGATATACACAGAACATTTCACATAATTTGTGTTTCACAAGTAAAATAAAACATATTAATATTTAATGATATTTTTGACACAAAATCAATGTGTGATATTAGTAATTGAGTTAGTTTACCGCTAACAACTGCATATACGTCATTGGCTGCTAATTTTGCGTAATCTCAAGCTGCTGTATGGGTGAGGCAACATGTAAATGTGATGATGAACTACCTAATTCCTACAAAATGACAGTATCTACAGTATTAGTGTACATCATATACAGTAAATAAATGATAAGCGATAAGATGTTATGACAATTACAACTAATGATGAGCAATATTGTAAATAAATATACCCGCTTCTTATCTTTAATTTTCTCAAGGCAACTTTTAGGCCTTCTTGTTGCATTCCATCCAACACGTTATTTCATTCCTTTGATTGACCCATCCATAATTTTCTCCGGGATGTTCTCTGCACATGGCGCCTTTTTGCTTATCCCTTCTTTGATATTTAAGTTACAAAATTCCTCCACTACTTTATTAACTCCTACAACAATCTCCTCCATTTTTCCTGAGCACTTAATGTCGATTCTATCTGGATACAATTCTTCATAAAATTATCAGCCAACCTTGTAGACCATGTACGGGAATCGTTCTCATTGCTTTGAATTTCAGTTACAGCAACGGGTTTATTACAGTGTTTTACGTTTCGGGTCCATCTCATCATAATGTAGTGGTCAAGAATTGCTTTCAAACTATGGATATTGAAAACTACAAAAGTATGAATGCACAATATTCTGACACTTTGAAATTTTTTAATACTACAATCAACGTTCTTACTACTTTTATCAAACGTAACTGTGATTTCATTCCTCGAATCTGTATAATAAACTATTACATGCACGAGATATGACACGCAAATCTGGTACCTCAAGTAGTTCTTTCTGAACCATCTTAAACATTGTTGAGGTATAAACCTTTGAAGTATGAATAATAAAAGAACAATGGCTCATAATAAGTTATGAAATTTTCTGTCTGCATGTAAAATCGGTCATCAGTTCCTTATGTCTCTTCTTATCAATCACTTTATCAAAATAATTGAAGAAATCCCTCATATTTAAATAATAATTTAAATGGGATTTTAGGTCACTATTTAAACTTTCTGATAGTTATATACTTTGCATACCCAAAGTGATGACATTTTTAATATAACATGAGGCCCACTTAAAACGTAAGTTGTACATGCCTTTTAGCCACAAGAATGCATGAGAAGCTTCTTCATTAGAGAGCATCGTAGCCCATGTAACTACAAAATTTGCAGGATGATCAATCCCATGCATACATCTAGTAACTTCATGAAAGAACTCCGAATGGTAAGTCAAATGGTTGGTGGTATTTTGTAAAATATGACATGTGCACAAGCCATAAAAAGTACGAGACATTACCAAACTAATTGTTTTGGTCATTGCAGCATCCTGATCAGTGAAAATAGTAATATGTGCCCGTCCACCATGACATTTTAAAAATATCTCAAATAGCCACATAAAGGATTCCACTGTCTCATCATACAGCAAAGTAACACTAAATACAATTATTTGTCGATAATGGTTAAACCCCATGAAAACACCAAAAGGCCTCAAATATTTGTTTGTTCCTTATGTTGTGTCGAATGTCATAATATCTCCAAATATTATATAATCAATAGCCATCTCCGCGTTAACCCAAAAAATATTAGTGATCAGGTCATCTGTGTCAAGCTAAAAATTATGATACAATTATCTATTTTTCGTTTCTTGATTGCAAAAGTATGCAAATATGGCCTGTGCCTCTCCACACTGCATACTTTGCTGTCTCTTAATTCAAATATATGATTTTTGATCTTTCGACAAGTATCTAATATTTCCTCCACCACTGGCCTCCATCACCAGTAACTTATGGGTATCGTAAGGTATCAAACCGGCATCTTGGACCATCTCAATAACATGAGCTTGTACGTTTGACACCTCCCTTTTGGACATCAACATATGCCGTGTTTCAGGAGGCTTTAGTTCATGATTACTCTCCCCAATAAAATATTTTACAACAACAATCATGTTCTCCCTTATTAACATGCATTCCATTCTAAGGGGACATCCACATCTTATTTTCCAACGCGGTTGTTTGACCTCCATTCTTTTATCAATTTCACGTTTACCTTCCTTAGAATAAGAAAATATTCAAAATATCTCCATGTTATCTTTTTTACATTTTCTTATAGTCATTTTTTTCACAAAGAAACCCATTTTCTGGCCATGTTGTTTTCAAAACTTTTAAGCATCATCTATATTTTGAAATGTCATATTAACGAAAGGAGTCCACTCATCCATTGAATATAAATGTGCAAACAGATTTTCCGTATTCACAATCAATTCATTGTAAATAATTTATTAAGAATTTTTACTAGATTAACCATTTTACACAATCTACATTTTTGCTAACAATATACAAATAATTTACAGCATACATGATGTTACATTTGCTATGGATGATAAGTTTTTTGTTGATTTGCTTCTACCAGATATCTGCCAAAGAAGGCTTCCGGGCAACAAATTGCCGGTCAGCCAGTTGATAGGCATTTTGTTGCAACTTGGCTGATCAATGTATGCTGTAAATTATCTGTATACTGACCGGCCAAATTGCTTCCTTGGTCAGTCAATGGGTTGACAACTTTTTTGTTTTACTTCTGTCAAATAAGGCTTCCAGACAGCAAATTGCCGGTCAACCGGATGACCGGCAATTTGTTGCAACTTGGCCGGTCAATCGGTTGATTGGCCAACCCATTGACCTGCAAAAGAAGGCAAACGGCCAAGGAGAGATGCGCGGACAAATCATAATCCCAACAAACCAATAGATGCATTCTTTTGTATACGATTTTTGTATACAAATAAACACCATGAACCAGTAATTTTTTATTTTTATTTTTGAAACTTTGTGATGAAAAAGATATTCTATGAATCGCCCAAATGTCGTTACCACACTCAGATTCGAAAAAAATATTGACAAAAAAAAATAAATAAATAATATTTATTTTTTTTTCCAAATTTTGTGAAGCAAAAAAAAAATATTAACTGAAAAAATATCATTACCTGCTCTTCCACCTCGGTTAATGTCGCAAAATTTAGAGATCTGGAGAGAGAAAGGTTGTTGATGAGTAGCGGCAACAGTTCTGTCAGGATCCCAGATAGAGGCTTAAGAAAGTGTATGTGTGTGAGAGAGAGGTTGTTGAGGAGCAACAAATTTCCAGAGAGAGGCGACGGCGAGAGGCAAGAGGCAATGGCGAGAGTCGACAGTGAGAGTGACTGAGAGGATTAGGGTTTTCAGAGGGAAGAGCATTTGAGAAAGTGAAAGAGGGAAGACGAAATTGAGGGTTTTCTTCAAAATTTTCAAATTACGATCTCGATCATCCACGTGGCTCAATATCAACGGCCCACATTTTTTTTATTTTAAAGTTAAATCTCAACCATCTATATATCAAAGATCCAATGGCCCATATTATGTCAAAATTTGGGCTGTTGGATTTTCAGATTTTAACCGACGGCCCAAATTTTAAAACGAAATTTAAATCTGAGCGGTCGATTAACGGACAACCTTGATCCATCCAGCCAACTATTTAAAAGTTAAAAAAAAAGAAAATTTGGGATGTCGGTTTCATCTGACAGCCCAAATTGTAAAGGCAGGATCCCTTAACCCCTGCAAGATTGGTGAGATGTTATCCATTTGAGACCCCACCTTTTATTTAAGTAAATCAAGCTTAGTGGTTTGCCTAAGCTAAGTTTTTATTGAAGTTAAGTTCAATAATTAAGAGTGGTAAGTACTCTCAGGACTGCAAGACTGCTGAAATATTATCCATTTGATAGCCCACCTTTTATTTAAGTAAATCAAGCTTAGTGGTTTACTTAAGCTAAGTTTTTATTTAAGTTCAATAATTAACAGTGGTAAGTACTTTTATTGGTGAGTTATTCTAAACACATAGGTCAGATTAATTGTATAACCTAATTGTGAAAAATGAGTCAGTTCCTTTTATATGGTGAACGATTTTTTAAAATTTTGTCAATATATTTTCAGTTATTCTTATTAATTCGAGCCCAACCACTTGAAACCCTTATTCACGGCGCTAGGGCCTGCACAATAAAACTTTGTTTTCACACTAACCCTAAAGAAAATTGTGCATCGATTATCGAAGCCGAGTCACATGATGTGATGGTGTTGCCAACGAAAAGGCTGTGGAACATGTTGACGATGATGATGCCCATGGCGGTTGAAGAGATGGAGTAATTCCTGTCTTGTAAAGAAGTTTATGATCCAACTACGAATGAGGCAAAATTGAAGCATGTAAATCTTGATGCATACTCAGCACAAAGGAGACAAAAGCAAAACCACCTTGGTTGATTTATCGACCAGACCTAGTCCCAGCCGAAACCGAAGAAATCGAGCCCTTTAAAAAGTGTTACCTCGGTGTGAAGATAATCTACAACCCCACAAAGTCGAAGGGTTCTAGCCAGAAGATGCCAGAGCCATCAACGAAGGATGTTGAGACCAATTTTTCATTTCAAAATTTGATACCAACCCACTTGACGTAAATACTAGTCAAGTTCTATTGGGAAGGCTCTGCAACCAACCCTGGAAGCTTACAAAGAGAACCGCATGCCCACTATTGAGCCCTCAAAGTTCCCAAGAACTCTACATTCCAAGGACTTCGAACTCCCGATCAATCAAGTGTCCAGGGCCATTTTACCAAACCTATTCTACTATTATTTTTCTCAAATTCAATGCCAAACCACCAATTTCCACATTTCTGATCTCCAGCCCTTCCACGTTAATGGTGATCCAGCTTTAAGCCCTAACAATCCTTCACCAAAACTGTCGTTAATCACCAAACTGAAGCATTTTAACTCCCGAACTACTACTACTACCAGTAAAAACATTTACCTCCAATATTTTATACCATGGAAACATATATCCAAATTAGAGGATCCCCGATAGCTCCCTTTGAGATTATGGCACAACTTAACGCTTTCAAACTTGATGATGAGCTTCCATCAACCGAGGAAAGATGATGCAATGTGAGCCCTTTCACCCCATAAATTGGAAAGCACCCATCACCAAACCTGCATTGTAATCATCAGTTGATCGAGTAGTTTTCAAGGTACTGTTGGGTTTTAGTCACTTTCTTGTCAGTATTACAACAAATAGATGTTCATCTAAGTAACAAAAAATATTGAAGGGTCGCGTGATATTTATACAATGGTCGACTGATAATCGGTTAAAAGTTAGTAGAATGATGCATAACAAAAACTGATTCACACTCGTGCGCCGATTCCAATTCAGGGTTGCTTGAGGCGTACCTAAGCAGGCACTTGTGTGCCGATTTTAGTAGGTGTAAGTGTTGGGATAGGTCACTCCCTTGTGAGTGACCCAACAAACTGGTTTGTCATTGGAGGATTTCCAGATAGTAAATGACGAAATTCGTTTGGCGGAGTGGAAGTTCGAAGAGTAGAAGACGGTCAACAGGAGGTTGACCAGTTGAGGTTGGAGAGGAAATCCGGATAGGATTTTCGGAGAGCATTTTCGGAGTAGAAAATATTGGAGCGCCTTTCAAGAGAGCTTGCCAGTCAACGGGTTGACTGGTTAAGAAGGCAGAATTTACCGGTTGGTGACACCAGTATGGAATCGCTCGTGGACATAACTGAGTGCACAGTAGCGTCCGGAGATATGGGCAGTGCACAGTGACGACCGAGGATATGGAATATCAGAGGTCGTTGTCGCTGCCTGGAGACCAATGAACATCAAAGGACTCTGCAAGGGCCAAGGGTACAGATGGTCCAATGACTTTAGTGCAACAGCAGCGACTAAGGACGTCGTGGAAAGTTGGCAGCACATTGCGGGCAACTGGCTTTGTAGAGTAGGTAGCCGACCTGTCAGTGCATGCATCGTCTGTGCAGGTGGCTGGTTGTAAAGTTGGTGGGCAAAGTTGTTAGCAGGTTGTAGAGTTGGTGGCAAGCGTTTTACCACACGCAACCTACCTATTAGTTAAAGGTCTCCGGGCAGATCAATATATATATATATGCATGCTAGGCATACTGTGCAGGGTGTGCGAAGACACCTGCGTGTATGAAAACACCGAGTGCGAAAGGTGCCATCGGAGTGACCATGAGTGAGTGAGAAATCACCATGGGCGAGTATTTATCGAAGCTTATATAGCCAGACACTATGTAAAATATTTGTGAGTAAAGAGTATCACGGTGAGAGGCAAGAGAGAAGAAAAATAGAGAGATAATAGGAATAAGTGTTTCCTTACTCTGGAGAGGTTTTTCTTGTTCTCGGTTCTCAGTGGGCTTGTGAAGCCAGGGTGGTTCCCTATATTTTGTCTTGGGATTTTTTGTAACCATATTTTACATAGTGGATTATTTTTTAAAATTTATCCCGTGATTTTTTCTCTTAGTTGAGAAGAGATTTTCATGTAAAAAATATTATACATTTCTTTGTGTTCTTTCTGCTTACACTAATGGTGGCTGATTTGGATTTTTTACTACGCCGGATCAGGTGAATCCGAGCTATTCGAACCCCAACAGCACGCTCAATGCAAGCCAACAAGCATTTGACTGCCTTGCCTGTATAAGATTGTGCCTAACGCAATTTTAGAGTAATCCGAAATTATTTCTTACATAAGAAATATCGCATAGATTTTCATGTCGATTGAATGGTTTTATAATTGATCTAATTATTACAATGTATTTTTAGGGATGTAATTGGATTCAATTTCTTTTCAATGGTTCAGATGCGTACTTCAATTTTTGTATAGACATGTTTCCTTATACATGTTTCGACATCAGGGTGTGATCAGTACTCAGAGTCACTCTTGGGTGTGGTATTTTTAATCTTGGGATATGATTGTCGAAGTATAATTTCAAGGTCAGGTTTGACATGCAAAAAATTTTTGGGATTCTAAGAAGTTTTTTGTTGGCCTAAATTTTGGTCATAAAATGTTTTGGATTAAAATATTAATTAAATTAATTAATTAAGATAGAATAACTTCACATAATAGTTCAGGACCGATAAGGGGACGTGACAATAGCCGCCTCTTATTTTTCTTTTCGTAGGGTCGTTTAGCAGTACAAGGCCTTCCTATGACCCTGCCTCCATTGTAAATTTTGTTCATTAAGATCTTGAACCCAGTAGTCACTTTTTTGTCTGTTAGACTTAAAGGATTTTTTAGCCAATAGATTTGTAGGTCCAATGGGCCTTTTTGGTTTGAAACACAAACTATCACCCCACTCGTACTGTCATGAATCTGAATTGTAACGTCCCCAGGCACTCGTATGTGGATATTGTTTGCTCTGGGCCAAGCCCACACGATTTTGCTCTTGGGAAGCTCACGGCTCCCAAAACGAGTCCACAAGGGGGAGGCATCCACGCCTCATAAGAGCACGCTTCGTTCCCTTTCCCCAATCGATGTGGGACCTTTCAATCCACCTACCCTTTGGGGCCCAGCGTTCTCGCTAGCACACGTGGCCTGGGCTCTGACTTTAATACTATCTGTAATGTTCCCAAACACCTGTATGTGGATATTATCCGCTTCGGGCCAAGCCCGCACGGTTTTGCTCTTGGTAGGCCCACGGCCTCCAAAACGCGTCTACAAGGGAAAGTATCCATGCCTCATAAGAGCACATTTCGTTCCCCTTTCCCAACCGATGTGAGACCTCTCAGGCCTATGGACGCGTTTTGGGGGCCGTGGGTCAGCCAAGAGCAAAACTGTGCGGGCTCGACACAAAGCAGATAATATCTAAATGGGGGTGCCCGGGGACGTTACGGTGGTATCAGAGACAGGGCCTGCGCCGTGCGTGCCAATGAGGACGCTGGGCCACAAAGGGTGGGTGTGAGGCCCCGGAACCGAAAACGTAAAAATTAAAATTAATTAAAATGATGAGTATTATTAAGAGGCCAAACTTATAGTGAAAAAAAAAAGATATTTGAAAGTAAAAAGTTAAAAAATATCCAAGATTAACAAGCAGCCTTGTGGAGCCTGCTGTGCGCCCGAGACGCTGCAGCGAGCGCAAAATTCAGTAGCTGCCCCGCTCGCCGTGCGCCCGCTCGAGCACGAAAAATAGAATACGGCCGGCTCGTTGAGCGCTCGAGCGCGGCCCCGACTTTTACCCGCGTTCTGATTTCGTTTTATTATAAATAGAAGGGGAAAATGAAGGTGGGAGAGAAAGAGAAGAGGCACGAACGAAGAAGAGGAAGAACAAAAGAGGATAGAGGAGAATCACTTATTCCAATCGATTCCCGGTAAAAATAACGGTAGATCGGGCCAAGGCAAGTGTACTTCAGACGTTATTTTTCATTTTTACCGTTTTCTCTTACTTGAAAGTTGATAAAAGTGCTCTAAAATGATGTTGATGCATGTTTAAAGTAAATGAAGCATGTTTCCTTCGATTATTCGGTTAGATTTTGTATTTATCCATATTTATTACAAGTTTTGGCTTCGATTTCGTAAATAAGCATGTAAATAGTGTTCGATTTATTTTCAAAAATATGTGATGAATCCCTAGCTCGAAAATATTGTGAAGCCTGAGTAAATTACATGATTTAATGTATATGCATAGATTTACGGTATTTATTTCACGAATAAGTACATGTATAGACATCGATTTGAGTCCAAAGGCTTTGGTGAAGCGCTAAGTACGAAAATGAAAGGGTTTTAGTGATTTTTAACCAAAGCTCTAGTTATATAAAAGTTAATTGATATTAAAGAGAAGCTCCCTGTATAATTTGTTTCTGAAAATTTACACGGACTTGTACCAATGAAAATTTCATGCACCGTTTAAGCAAAACTGAAGGAGTTTTAGACCGTTACCATACATTCTGAAGTTAATTGAAAGTAAATTATAAAACTATGATTGTGAAAGAGGGTTTTTAATAGAGAGGTTATTTCTATTACTGTTATTTAAGACCCGGGACTGACTACAGTCCAGATAAGTTCTCCGGCGTGCCTTAGGACTTTTCGGTGGTAATCGATGATAACTCTGTCCATAGAGTTATTTGTGATCCGCCCTTCCTCGGGGCGTTACGGTCAGGAGGATTTACCGTTACCGGCCTACCTTCGGGTGGCATACCGTACCGATCCCGTGAGATGAGATATTACAGTTACAGGCCTTGGATTGTGTGGAGTGAATACAATCTATCGTCGATTATTCGTCCCCTCAGCTAGTAGGGTATACTGGCAGGGTTTGTTACCGATAATGTTATGTTACCGTTTACTGTACTGATTACCGATTATTGAATACCGTTCACCGTTTACCATCTACCGAGTATCGATTACTGTTTACAGTTTACCGAATATTGAACATTGACTACTGCTTACCGTTTTCTGTTTGCTAATTAACGTTTACTGATCACTGTTTACCGACTACTGATTTCTGATACTGAAACATAATACCGTTAAAGTATATTTTCTCTATTTTCTGGATTATATTCTGATTAACTGTTCTGTTTATGCATAACTACATGACCGTTCTACATAACTATTTTACTACTTATGTGCATGTACCTTGTTGGGCCCCGGCTCACTATTTTATTATTTTTTTCTCCAAATGAGACAGTAGAGTTAGTGCCTGACGAGAAAGAGTGATCAAGAGAAATCCTGAAGACTTTTGAGGACATGTGGCATTTGGAGCTATTTTTGGGAGAGCCTGTTGACATAAAGACTTGTCTGATCATGCGATTTTGTATATTGATCTTGGATTTATGGATGTTTATAGACATATGGATTTTGAATAGAATGCATGATGTAGGAGATAGTAAAAAGGAAAACTATACTTCTACAGGTTATTAGTTTAGCTTCCGCTCTAAACTTTTGGATGTACTGTACAGGTCCTAGACGGCATCTAGTTGTTGAACTGTTAGTGTAGCTAACGTTTTTGTAGATTTATGCCATGGATGGCACATGTGATTATGTGTAGGCTTGTTGTAGGAAGATTTGTGAATGATTGTTAGTTATATGCTTATAAGTTATCCTGTTCCTATCTTGACGGAAGCTTTTGAAAAAAAAATTCGTTCCATCACAGTGAGTGGACTAAGAGGTCCCACATCGGATGGGGAAGGAGAATGAAGCGTGCTCTTACGATGCGTGGATACCTCTCCCTTGTTGACGCATTTTGGGGGTCATGAACCTACCAAGAGCAAAACTGTGCGGGCTTGGCCTAAAGCGGACAATATCCACATGCGGGTGCTTCAGGACGATACACGAATCGAGCAGGTCGATTAAATAATTAAATAACCTTAATTATTATTCTCATAATTTTTAAATTCGGGTGTGATCACAAAATGTACAAAATTTTACAAAATTTTTTCTATAATCCACATAGGACTTCATCAGATAATATAAATGTAACCTACTCTATAAAATAATCATAAGGGGATAACCAAATAAAGATAATGACTCATCTATATAAGAAAATCGACCCAACAAATTCTCAATATACAAAATCATGGACTAGACTTGACCGTCTTCAATATCTCATAACAATTCTCGCAAAATTTATTCATACCTAATACATGGTTGATAATATCAAAGTCTAAAAATATGACACTCACCAGAAATGAACAGTGTTACGCCAAAAGTTTTTATACTACTGCGATGAAGTCGATCCTCTACTCTGAAGAGATAAAATAGGAAAAGTAAGTCTAAGACTCAACAAGTATCAAATTTAAACGAAAGGAGTCTAATAAATCAAAGAAAATGTCAAATAGATAAAAAAATCCGTTCAAATAACAAAATAAATCTAAATCGCCGATATAACAAATTCAATAAAATCCAAGGTCTAGAATCCAAAATCTAATAGTAATCTCATACACAAATCAAATATCCAAATCTAAAATAAATGTCCAAATTATAAAATAGTCATCATAAGGATATGCATACATATATAACTATATATATAAATAAAATAGAAGTAATCCGAACCAATTCCAATAGGCAATTAGCTAAATTTTAAAGTTCAATCCGAGTCCAAATTCGAGTCCGCGTTAGAATCCGAGTTCAAATCTAATGTCCGATCATTTTGTAATTTGAGGCAGAATCTAATAGTCGGATAATTCAATAGCATGCATAGAATCCAAAGCAGTATCGCAGCAGATAGTCCAAAGGTCCAGATTAAAACATATAGTCCAAAATATTTGTACGAGAGATATCATGGCCCAACTGAGGGCAAAATCGACAAATTTTAAATCCAAGTTTAAAATCCAAATCTAAATCAAAATCCAACACAAATAAATGCAGAGATACAAATTATGAATCAAATTTGAGTTTTGATTATTTAAAAACTAACTTGAGGAAGGGTTACACACAATTTCAATAACCTTAGGCAAAATCAAATGCAAATTAGGTTAGCATATATGGCAACCCATGTACTCTGTACGCATAGGTAAGGTTGCTTATTATTACTTGTCATCCGCAACTTTTGGTACAATCTTTAAACTTGTCAGATATATTAGGACGTCTGAATATATTCTAAGATCAAATCAAATTATCCAAATAAGAATGGTCACTACTCAAAGTCTTTCCTACCAGCGGAAAGGAATTTTCAAATAACAAATATCTTTCTGTCGAGAGTTGGCCAGAGTGTCTAATTTTTAAATCTAAATGTAGTGATCACAACCCGACACACGCATATAACTGCATAGCCGATGCAAACTTTTATG
>JAODPA010031668.1:0-12438 GCA_025585075.1 Nepenthes mirabilis
AAAAAATATTATACATATATTATAGATGATCATATAAGTTATGTACATAAATTACAAACACTACTTAATCTTCATCATATTCACGGCCACCTAGGATTTGTGCATGCCACTTCAAGATTTTTACTAATTTATTGTTTCATACTCATCACAAAATCATTGATTCGAGTACTATGATATTTATAGATTAAGTTATCAATTTTTGTTATTAGCTTCAAAAATTCAAACCCTTCCCCAAAAATATCATGAACATACAAATAGAGCATATAAAACGAGGAATTCAACATTAAAGGTTATGATTTTAGTACGATATTCTTACATGTCATTTTTTAAGTATTGATTGATAGTTTATTTGTCCATTGTTGAACTGAGACATATACTTAGAATACGGAGGATAAAAGACACGAATTTCACGAGGAACATGTGACGATTACCCATTGAAAATTAAAAACTATATAATGTTATGAAGATCACTTGCCTTACGTGTTATTATTCTAGTATTAATTGGCCGTTTATTTGTCCATCACTAAAACAATACATATACTCAAAATACGGAGGATAAAAGACGATAATCTTACTCAATGTAAATCAAGAATTATATAAGGCCATGAAGATCACTTGCCTTAAGATGGATGCTCTTCAGTCTCTAATGTTTTCAAACGCTCGGATCATCTTCTCAACCAAATGCCTCTCCCTCCTCACTTCTACTTAGGCAAAATTATCAATGGTGGAAAATAACATGTTATAAGAGTTCAAATAGGAAGATGGTAAATTATGAAGCTTGTTAATTCACTCTGTTGGTTTTTTAAATAGAGGAAATGGATGAAGAGCTCCCTCCATGAAGCAACTATGCACCACTAATTATATAAATCTTTGACCCCTTTTTTCCCAAAGTAAATAATAATTTCATCCAATTTAGTCTCCATCAGCTGAGACCCTAAATGAATCAAGTCCCTAATTATCTTCTTAATTTGTTCCAATCTATGTGGCCCTATTTCTCCCAATTTTTAAATTTTGATCTTCTTTAATACAAGCTAACAAACAACTAGCAATGGGCTTCAAGTTAGAAATATATGGTGGCTAGGGTGAAATTATAACTTGAGTGGTTGAATCATTCATTTCTTCCCTCCACTTAATTTAATTTATCTTCTATTTATTATTTACCCAAATCTTCAATAACAGCTAGTCCAAAATGATCTCATTCAGCTGAGCTATAACCCACTTTAGAAATAATATTTTATTGAATTTGTAGATATATCTTTCTAAATAATTCTATCAAATTATTAATTTACAATGTATCCTCACATTATGAAAGCTTAGATAAGTAATTAATTTCCTCATGAGAACCTAATTCAACCAAGTTTACAAGTTTAGTGTTGAGTGTAGAGCCTTGCAAGATATTTTAGTTTATACTCATACAGTTGCCTAATAAGTAGGCCTTCACAAAGCTAACTATTCTATTTTTTTCAAAATAGTTGATTGACTCAACAACTTTGAAACAAATTCATCAACTGTAACCGAGCACTCTAAGGTCCAGAACAAACTAGTTTTATCTATTTGTTTTCTCTGATTGAAAATATAATTTAATTATCTCTAATTTACTGAAATATTCTAGTAATAATACTGATGGGTATAACTAGAAATAAGCCAACTCAATAATCAATTGGATAAGAAGTCCAAATGCTAATAATTCAATAAAAGATATCACAGAATCGATCGGATAATAGTGTTCGAACGTATAAATCAAATGGTAAAGTCTAAATAGTCAAATGTTAAAGAACCATAATGAGTCGCTTAATGGATTGATACAGAAGAGTAGCAAAAATGACTCCATACTTGATAGCTAGGTGGTCTTATCGTTAAATAGGGATAGTCGTTACACACTGTAATTAACGTCTTTTATTATTGATCCAAAACGGTATCATACACATACATCGATCTTAGGTACTAACTAGCCAACAGTATCTCTAATTATAAATAAAACATTTTCTTAAAGGAGAAGAGAGAGAGAAAAAAAGGCCACTCAATCAGTTGAGTACACAAAAGGTACATAACTCTCTAGATATATACTCATCCCTATAATCCTTCATTTTCAACATTTTTTTCTCATAATCTTTTCAAACCTATTAAAAAGACTACTGACTTAAATATTAGAGGATGCACCAAGGAGTGAGTCCCGTATACTTATTACCTCTAATTTATTTTATTGTGGTACGCATAATTTAAATTTATAATTATAAAGACCGAATTCGTTTGCATTCGGACATCTAAGCAAATCAGTTAGCTCTCTAATTTGTACGACAATGCGAATTATTGAGACGCATCATTGGCGCTATCTGTAAAAAAAATGTGATAATTAAGCCACTCACTTAAAAAGAGAACATGGTCAATATCAGGGCTCAATCTCTCATGGCAATGACCCAACAAATAGTAGAAATGAAAATACTCATCTGACCATAAATATAAACGTGGAGACACTAACGACTCATATTAAATCCTCGTTCAATGTTCTCAAATCCCTTTGAAATAGATTGGAGGGACACCAACTGGAAGATCCATCCTCCAACTCTCAAATTTCTGCATTCAAAAGGAAGAATCGGAGGAAAAGGTAACCTTCTAAGGAGGTAATTCCACAGCCTAAAGATCTTGAAACATAAGAAGCTTTGAGTGACAGGATCAAAACTCGGTTGGAAGGTCAATTAAATTTCGAAACCTGGGAGGAAAGCCCAGAACGACAAAACTTGTGTTGTTCCTGGTATGTGGGAAAACCTTCGGCTAGAGACGACGCTTAATGTAGCAATCTTCCAAAAAAAATCTATAGTCGACAAGTCCCACATGTTTCACCAAACCATTTAGAGTTAAGGACATTCCTTAATGCGAAGAGGGTTGCATCTGCATCCCAGGTGGATGAGAGAATTAGAAAGATTTGGTAACAACTATTCAGGGGAAGCACGGATAGACATTCGACCGATTTAGGTAAGTTACCATTTACAGGGGAGATCAAGATGCATCGACTCCCTCTTAAGTTCAAAATACCAACTCTAGAACCCTATGATGGCAATTCTAATTTCATTGACTATTTGGATCATTTTCGTACCTTATTGTGATTTTTACGGCCTAGATGATTCAGCCCTATGTCTCTTCTTCCCTTTGACCTTGAAAGGGATGCATGAATTTGGTTCTATCAATCAGCACCAGATTTGATTTGATCTTTTAAAAAATTGGCTGATAGATTCCTATCATAGTTTGCTTCTTGCAGAAAGGGAGAAAAGCAATGATGGCACCGTGTCTATATCTAGCAAGGACCAAACAAAAGTTGAGGTGCTTCTTGGCCTAGTTTAATGTGGAGGCTCGAGAAATGCATGCAAATCAGAGGTTCTCTCCCTAAACAATTGTGTTGGCAGCTGATGACTTTTATACGACAAAACTCAAACATATTTGCATGGACACCAGTGGATATGTCGGGAATTTCGATGGAGGTGGTGGTCCACAGGTTAGGCCTTGATCCTGGATGGAAATCGGTCAAGTAAAAATGGAGGAACCACTCCATAGAGAAACTTATTGCTATGCGAGGGGAAGTTAAAAAGGTTCTCGACACAGGCTTCATAAAGAAAGTCCAATACTTAAATTGGCTGTTGAATGTAATGCTCGTCAAGAAAAGCAATAGGAAAAGACGGATGTGTGTTAATTTCACTGACGTGAATAAAACATGTTTGAAAGATATATTTTCCCTACCAAGAATTAAATTGCTGGTAGACTCAACATCTGAGTATGAACTATTAAGTTTTATGGATATCTATTTAGGATACAATCAAATTCAGATGTGTCCTAAAGATAAAGAGCTTATTTCCTTTATGACCGATTAAGGATATACTGTTACAAAATTATATCTTTTGACTTAAAGAATGCGAGAATGACATATTAGAGGCTGGTAATAAGATGTTTGAGGTACAAATAGAAAAGAATATGGAGGTATATGTGGATGGCATGCAGGTCAAAAGAAGACTAGTCGACAACCATATTTGTAACCTATGTAAAGCCTTCAGGGTATTTTGACCATATCAAATGAAGTTAAATCTAATAAAATACGTATTTGGAATAACTACTGGAAAATTTATTAGGTTTATAGTGTCTCATTGGGGAATTGAGGTGAACTCTGAGAAAATAAAAGTAATTTTGGATATAAATTCACCTTAAATTATAAAGAAAGTTCAGAGGTTAACTAGGATACTTATGACACTCTCTCAATTCCTGACAATATCTATAGAGAAATACCTTCTATTTTTTAAGGCTCTGAGAGGAATTAATGCAAATAGTTTCTAATGAATAGAAGACTACCAATTAGTCTTCTAAAAATTAAAGGAATACCACATCAACCCTCCACTTTTGTCCTCTCCAAAATAAGGTGAACAATTATACTATTATATTGTCATATCCGACATGGCATTAAATTTAGTCCTAGTGAGACAAGAGTCTAAGATATAATATTCAGTCTATTATGTCAGTAAAATTTTGACAGATATCGAGACTCGTTACTCATATATCGAAATGATTGCTTCAAAATTGATCTACTCAGCTATAAAAGTTTTGGCTAATTTTCAAGCTCATAAGATCGTTATCCTAACTAATTAATCGTTAAATGGGATCTAATGTAATATCCTGGATCCCATATGGATTGTCACGCCCAAGTTAGGATCTAATGTAATATCTTAACTAATCAATTATCATTTTTTTTGATAATTGAGGTAAAGATTGAAATGCGTAAATTTTGAGGACGAAATTTTTATAAGGAGAAGAGAATATAATATCTCGGACCCCGTATGGATTGTCACGCCTAGGTTGGATTTTTGTAATTAATGAAAATATTATTATTAATTTTATTTTTTTAATCTATGTATATTGTGTTCGTAGGTCATGACATTTTATAGAGACTCGAGATATCAAGATGATTGAATAACTGGACTGTGGAATTGGATGAGTTGGACGTGGAATTCTGAGCGTGGCCGACAATAAAATGGCAAGCCCTCGCAGGTTCAACAATCGAAATGATAATCCCGATTCCAAGTGACCTCGAGAAGCATGGAATCCCCTCCAACATGAAGAAGCACCAACATGGATCTTTCACGTAGACAAGTCATCTTATCAATTAGGAAACGGAGCTGATGTGGTCATGAGAACTCCAAGCGGGTAAAAAAAAAAATACTTGATGACACTCAAATTCCATACCACTAATAACATCGTAGAGTATGGAGCCTTATTGGTTAAGTTCTGACTAGTAGAGAGATGTTCAACCAAAAGCCTGATTGTTCACAGTGATTCGAAACTTATCGTCAACCAAGTGACCAAAAATTTTGAAATATCGAGTCCATCCCTCACAAAATACCTTCTTAGAGAAAAGAGTTTGATCGAATTATTTGATAAGATAGAAGTTCATCACATCCAAAGGGAGGACAATTGGAAGGTAAATTAGCTTGCAAAAAGCAGTAGCATTTGGAAACCCTGAATAATACGTCAGAGAGATGAGGAAAGTCCTTATAATCCCGAGCATAGAGGTCTTAGAAGAAGAGATATTCCGGATCTTAGACGACAATACGGAGATGACTTCGTATAGGAAATATCCTGAAGAAGGTCTTCTACCAAAAAATCTAGAAGAAGCCAAATATATAAAAAGGACAGTTAGGTGGTACACCCTCATGGACAAAAAAGCGTACCAAAGAGGATACTCTATCCCTTACATGAGGTGTTCGACACTAATTGAAACTGACTACGTGCTGAGTAAATTACACTATAGAATTTATAGGTCACGCATAGGAGGTAAAAATCTGATGTTCAAAGTCATGCGGTAGGGCTATTATTAGCCTACAATGAAGAGAGATGCTATGGAGTTCATAAAAAATGCAAAAAACTATCAAATACACGGCAATTTTCTCATTGGCCACACACCGAACTCCAAACCCTATAGTTGCCTTGGTTGTTCACTGCAGGCTTGACATATCTGGCCCGTTGCCTAATACAATAGGATAAAGAAAGTTCATTATAGTTGCCATAGACTATTTCACGTAATGGGTAGAGACCTCCCCACTGTCGAGAATCACTGAGCAAAATGCAATCCAGTTTGTCTGATAGAGTATCATTTACAGGTTTGGGATTCTAAGGTCATAATAACTGATAACGGAATTCAATTCATTAGAAAAATATTCACCAAGTATTGCGTGAGTTTGGGAATCAAACTTGTTCATACTTCCATTGCCTATCTGCAGATGAATGTGTAAGTGGAAGTAATAAATCGAATTTTATTACATGGGTTGAAAACGAAATTAGAAAACACAGGGGGCTTTTGGGTAGACAAGCTACCCTTTGTACTATAGTTCTACCGGACAACCCCTAGATAATCGATGTGAGAGATATCATTTAACTTGTGTTATGAGATAGAGGAGGTTATTCTAATAGAAATTAGACTACCCAACCTTCGAGTCAAAAACTTTAACTTACAAAGCAACTTTAAACTTCTAAGACATTCGGATCTACTTGAGGAAGTCTGAGACATGACAAAGTTACGGATGATGACTTATAAGTAACGAGTCATTCGGTGCTATAACAAGAAGTTAAAAGCTCACACATTTGAGGGAGGGGACCTAAATTTGAGGAGCATAGTGGTTACGAGAAAAATCTTTGACAGGTACAAACTTTCTCATAATTGAGAAGGACCATTCATAGTCTCAACCATTCTCCTAAACGATATGAATAAATTACATACTCAAAATGAAAAATTGGTCCCAAAGACATTGAACTGCCCCATCTCAAAAAATATTATCAGTAAACTTACACAAGATAGGGGTAAATTTTATGCATAACATATGGGGCGCTTGTATGATATATTTAATTATGTCGACAATAATAAGATTGCAGTAAATTTGTTACATTAATTGTTCATTTGTGTGCTTACATGTGATTCCATGAATATCGACGACCATGATTGACCTTGAGTCAAGTAGAACTCTTACATGTTAAAACGACCTGCTAAAAAATAAGGTCACGATGTTGGTTGGAGCAATCAAACTACTCAAAAGATGGTCAAACACAAACTATGCGATGAAGACCCAGGAGGCTTGAAGACCAAAGTCCAACCCCTTTTGAAAAGGTCAAATTAAACATTGAAGTAAAAAAAGCTTAGGGGGCTTTTTCAACATGAGTGCTACGACATCCTCCCATAGAAATGAGCACCATCATTTAAATACGGTCGACGGATTAGGGTTTGACAAAGCCCGGTGGCAATTATAATCACACCTAGTCGGCAAATGAAGAACATGTTGAACAAAAATTCAGCATGGATAAAAATAGCATTGGTGACAAAAATTGGCACAATCTAACTAATCTAATGGTAAATTGATCTATTAGTGTACATATATCAACGACATGGAGATCCAAGCTTTGAACATAAAGTTTATAATTGCACTGCCCATTACCTCCACATGAGCATCTCAACTATCCAAAGGGCCGGGACTAGCCGAAAATCATAGTGATGGATCCCCACCAAGCTTTGAGAAATCCTTGATGTCAGAACACAAAGAAGTCCTGACATTCCTCAAATCGAGATAACTTAAAGGAAAGTTGGAAGCCACTAAAGATACAATCTGCCTACAGGTAGAAAACTCCTCCTGAAACCGATCATCCAAAACGGGGCCAACCTCTTCCAGTCAAAGACATACCTTCAGCTTTTCCTCAAGTCAAGCACACTCAATCTTAAGATTGGCAACTACGCTGGCATTCCAAATTGATGGATGCTCAATCTACTAGAGTTGTCTTCAAGTGTGGCGATCCGATCCATGGCAACTGCTTTTTCATTTGAAAGCTCTTGAGATCTCTCCAACCATTCGGATAACTCTTTATCTAAGTGGTCCAATCTCGACTCTGCTTAGCCTCGACAACGGCAGCGTCAACTCGAATATCCATCTCCTTGAGAATGGAAAGGTCAATGTATGTTTGCGATAGGCGAGCAATTTCGGTATCACGTCCGTGTAGCCTATCTTCGATCAAATGAACCAACTCTTGCAACTACTAAACAAAATAAACCAATCAGTAAAAAATAGCAACAATAAGGAGAATATTTGGAGATGAATGGTTACATAAACAATACCTCAATGGGAAAATAACTCTCCTGAAAAGAGGGACTAGGAGAAGATCCAAACTCAAAGATAGATAGAGTCATTCAATATAAAAGAGGTAGAGGGTGGTGTTAGAGAGGAACTTTAAACCCAGGGGGGACAAAATGTTCAAATCTTCTGGGAGCCCAGATGCCGAAGCGCTAGCTTGATTAACTTTCTCTGCTTAAAAAGCCTTTGAATTGTTATAAAAAAAAAAACTCCTCTGTTGCCCGATTATTATTAATAGACTCCACAATGAAAGTAACAGGAGGTGTAGAAACAGGCTCGTCTAGCGATAGGATAATAAGAACTAGAAACCCATACTCAACTATAAATAGAGTAGTAATTAGTTTGTTCAGTTTACTAGCAATAGGGTTATTTATTCTCAAAGCAGTGAGTAATAAAGTTTTAAGACCCATAGTGAATTTGAGCGACTCTTCAAAAATTGGGTGGTTCAGTAAAGAAAGGATAGAATTCGGTCTTCGAGATAATTCTCTGGCTTCCAATATAGTCATCTCACCACATGCCTTATCAATCATCCTATCATAGTCGTTAGAGAAGATGGGAGGGGATCTACCCTTTTAACCGCCCTTTTAGGGGAATCCCGAGTGAGAAGTTCTTCTGGTTTTCTATTGGGCCAGTAGAGAGGCATATCAGCAATGGCCTCTCCTTCAGCTCTCGCTTTCTAATCAACTTCAGCGAGCACTTGATGGGTCAAAAAATTGTTTGTTCTTTAGAACAAAATAGTGTTTTCCTCGATCAATACAATCAATGGCCAAGCCCCGAAATCTCATTTTTTGAGACATCTCTAGAATAAGCAGAGTTATCCAACTTCCATTTGTTGGAAGGGTTCAACTGGAAGGGATATTAATAAAAAAGTATCAATCCTTCTAGTCCTTTATTGAGTCTGAATTATCCCCGCTTATCTTATATTTTTTTTGAGAAGTAAAAGAAATCCAATTACTCTTCTGATTAAACCCAAAAACTATTTTAATGGCCCTAGCGTTCAGACAAAGTTTTCTAGCGGTGAAGAAAAACACACAGGAAAATTAAATACCTAATAATGTTGGGATGGAGCCGCATCACAGGAATTTCAAGGGCCTCCAAATTTTCATATAGTTCCCTCACAAAGGGAATACAAAGCCCTTCCTTGAAATAGATCTCGTAAATGGTAACAAAGTCGAGTTGAGGAGAGCAGATTCTCTCATCGGATAAAGGAACCTAGAACAAAATGTCGATAGGAATATTAAGCCTATCGTAAATATCTATCACATCCTCAATTGTGAGAGCAAATAGAATGTTAGTAATGCCTCTAGAAACTGTTTGATAAGCCATGGAAATGAGGAGAAGCAAAAAGTAAATTAGGGTTTGGAGAAATGAAATATGAAGAAGCGCAAAAGCGAAGAAAGCGCTAAACTTTAAATAAGCGAGGATCACAACCAAAACGGTGGCTTCATAATGTGCCTTCATAATGTCAAAGGGGTGCATCTTCATAATCGCCGAAACACGTGTCAGTATGAATATATGCTGCATTCCATTGCATCGTTTATGATGGCATGATGCAACGCCTCCCAAGCCAGATATTCGTAGCAATGTATCCATTCTAATACGCCGGTGATAATAGCCTAGCGCAACCCTTCTCAAGGCAGCAGACCTGTAACAAGTGACCCTAACCCTTGATTAATTGTGATTAGATAAGTCAACTCTAATTAAAGTTGATCTAGTTGATTTATAGATGTGCAAATAATGTGTTTATTCAATATAAATTATTACACACCAGATCGTCGGAAGATTGAGTTGTCAGAGATCTCAGTTGTCTGATTATCAGAATTTACTTAATGAAAAAGCACACTCAGGTACACGTTAGCACACGACTCGAAGTCAACTACTCAGATAATACAAATATATTGAAGCCATGCAAAAAAAGCAAAATATCATTTAGATAGTTCTATTCATTGAATCAATTAACAGTGTACAAGCTAAAACAACAAAAATATAACTCAGGTATAATGAAGAAAGACGCGGGACAATAACCCAAAATAAAAAACCCCTCTTTAAGAACTTCAAAGGCATTGTGGAGGAAGGACAAGAATAAAAATCATCCATCCAAGCTTGCAATAGTCGCCCGAATCACCTCAAGAGTCAACATAAAGCCAGGGACCTTATTATAACGACGAATGCTTGATTCCATGATGAACGTAAAGGGGGAAACCAAGATGATTTCTCATATAAAAGAGCATAATCAATACAATCTTCAAGCACTTCCACAAACCCTGGTTTTAAATTGGGAGAGAAACTTCCATTGATTTCGGTAACTATTACTCATAATAGCGAATACACCATGATGATTCATAACAGACATACCGCCAAGTAAGACAAAGAGAGCTCCTCAATTTATCATCAATAAGAGGGCTCAGTGCATATTTAACTTAGGAATATATCAACTCATGATAATTGAAGGCAAAGAATAAAATCTTGCTCAATAAAATCCCGAATCAGTAGAATATCTAAAAAGGGGGCACACATTGATGAAGTTGTAGTTGGCATCCCATCAATGATATGTTAGGGGTTTGAATTCAAACCTCTCAACATAGTGGCCAGTAATGGATAAAGTCAGAAATGGGTCAACCCAATATTTAGTTGGATAAGAGGTCCAAATGTTATTGACCAAATAGAAGAAACCACAAAACCATCAAATAGTAATGTTTAAATGTATGAATCAAAGGGTATTATCTGAATAGCCAACTATTAGGGGATTATAAGGAGCCGCTCAATGGCTTGATATAGAAAGCGGCCAAAACGACTCTATAATTGAGAATCAGGTGGCCCTATCATTGAATGGGGACGGTCGTTACAAACTGCAACTTTTACTGTTGATCAAAGTAGTATCATGCGCACACATCGATCTTAGGTGTCGATTAGCCAAATGGTGTTTCTAACTATAAATAAAATCTCTTCTTAGAGGAGAAAAAAAAGAGAAAAAAAACTACTCAATCAGTTGAGAATATAAGAGGAATATAGCCTTCCAAATATATACTCATCTCCATCCTCTTTCATTTTCAACATTTTCTTTCTCCAAGCCTATTAGAAATACCACTGACTTGAGTATAAGATGATACATTGGGGAGTGAGTTTTATATACATTTTACTCCCAATTTATTTTACTGTGGTACATAGGATTTAGATTTATAGTTATAAAGATCGGACTTGTTTGTATTTGAATATCCAAGCGAAGTCGTTAGTTCTCTAATTCGTATGACAATTTAGATTTTTAAGACGAATCAAATACTAAATATAATTTATCCCTAATGTCCTAATCACGATCAAACTCACCTACTAAAAATATTCAAGTCTAAATTCTAGACACAAATCGAAGATATACAAATTTTCAAGTCTAAATCAATATACTATTTACTAGTCTAAAGAATAGATCCTTAAATCAAGTACCTCACCCTGTCATATCGATCTTATAAATGAGACCTTTTCTAATCACTTATAATGTTTCCAATTTTTGTTTTTCAAAATTATCTTACATATTATGAAATAATATCATTGTAAAATTCTACTAACAAATTCCCTACTTAATTTCAGTCTAAATAATACAACTAAGTCCAAATCTTTAATATCCACAAGTTTTAAGCCCATTTGTCCCAAATAAAAAATTCTATTAATTAAAATAGTTGTCTACATTATTATACTTCTAAATATAATGCATGAATCGCGAAATTTTGCACATAAATATAACACATCTAAATTAGCTAAATAGGAGTTATCTGGTATGTTACAACTTGCTAGCCTAAAAAGAACTTTTGTCTTCGAAAACTCACCTAGTCTTCAAAAGGTCAGGGGTACTTCTTTCACATGTCAGGCTCTACTGCTTAGGTCGTATCTCTCCCATCTTGATTATTCTAAATGGCCTTCACAAGTGGCACTACTTTGGAACACAGGATCTGTGACATCCCACATCCTTATTTCTATAATTATTCGTTAGTATTATTATCTAATATGATACATGAACATAATTATATACAGATCCATATAATAGCCACACTATTAATGGCTTCAACATCGTATTATAGGAATAAGATATCAGACTTGTTAAAGAAATATGCTTGCTAAAAATAAAAAAATATTATTTTCATTTAACTGGTGGAAGCATACATTACTTACCATAATCTGTGAAAGCAATTCTATGATCATTAAAATATCATGCCATAAAATTGAAATTTACAACATTATTATGTACATCATCCAACTAAGTACAATAATTTATATATTTTCAAAACATCATAAAATA
>JAODPA010031679.1:0-12438 GCA_025585075.1 Nepenthes mirabilis
ATAGTAGTATAAAATCTAATAATAAACACTATTCGAGAATTTATAACTCGTTGTAACTACAACTCAAAAGTAGTAATGAGGACGGGTTCCACCAAATTGTTATACCATGAAGATAAAATAAATTCAGCAGAAATTCCCCTAGAGAATAACGTCACAAGGAAGATAGGAATTCTTGAGAAATGAATATCAATATGAATAATTTGGATACCAAATAACTATAAATGTCATAGACTCCATATAATCTAAATTTCAGTGAATCCATGACATGGATTCTATTAAATATAACTTTTGAATTCTATTGTGTGACGGAACGAGTCATCATTTGTTTTTTTCAATAACCTCCGTCAACAATCATACTTCACCCAAAATATGAATTAACACGCTTTTAATCAATAATATATTACTTAATTTTTACAGAAAAATGGGTAGAGTTTCCTCTAAAAATGAAAAAAAAAATCATACAAAAAACCTGAATATTTTAACCTGTACAAGAAATTTTTAATAAACAGACCTCCAAAATTTATCCATCATCATATACACAACTCATACACAGGATCAATCAAACACCATATCATCCATGACTCTAATATAGTACTCACAACTATCATATTTGATCAAAATAGAGATGTCATCTAGAAAACTTACACAAAAACCTAACTCATACCTGCGGAAGCATTCTATATCTATAAATAAGTTATGGAAGCAGAACAATGATTCATAATATCAAATAACGTGCTATGACACCATTTATTACGTAATATAAAACCTAACCAGCTATTTACATGACAGTACATTAATCATATTTAAAATTCTAAGTCTTCAAAGTCTGATAGATCTCTTCTAGTAAATCCCTCTCCTTACTCTATCTAATCGGGCGTTAACTCGTGAATCTCATCTGAAAGGAAAAAATAATGATAAGCTAACAACTCAACAATACACACACACATATATATATATATCATCTGAAAGGAAGAAATAATGGTGAGCTAACAACTCAACAATAGACACACACACACACACACACACACACACACACACATATATATATATATATATATGTGTGTGTGTGTGTGTGTGTGTGTGTGTGAGAGGTGCATGTGAGATTGTAGTTCATGATTTAGAAATGAATATTTTCATGATTCATTCCATATTTTCTCCGGTTCATTTTCCTTGTCATTTTCTTAATTATCAGTTCATTATTGAAAACTTATTTCGTTGAGAGATCGGAGCCAATAGCCTTACTGACAAAATGAGCAGTTGGTCGTTACCCGAATTGTGTGCACCTACACAATCAAAAGTCCATCTCCTTCTATTCTGGACCCAAAGGCAGGCTGTCTACATATCAACCCTATAGACGGGGCCATAATCCATTGCCGTAAATGATATCCATATAGACAACGACCTTCTACTATAATATATTAAGACATGTTAAAGAATATTAGCCGCTAAATACAGTTAGGATACATGGTCAGAGTAATCCTTGAGCTTCCACCATAATATTATAGCATGTCAAAGTTTATTATCCCTAATCCTTTGTCCAAGTTTCTTATTTCTTTAAAAAATTCTGCTCTTAAGTACATAATTCCTTCATTCCCACTTTGTTGGAAACGTTTCGTATTTATATTCATATTTGTAATTCCTTATTCCAAAGAATAGTTCACAGGTCCTTCACTTAATTACAAAATTTTCTTTATCATCCGATTTTCTTTTTCTATAAACATGTTTCCATATTTTCTCATGAGCTTGGGTCCTCACGCAATCATAGTTCATGCATAACTCTTCTTTGGAGCTTAACATTTCGATACATATTTCTTATATTTCTTTATGAGCTTAAGTCCTCACGTGTTGTTGATTCCATGAATAAATTCCTTTTAATATTATGACAGACAGAATTATTAAATCTTTCAATCAATAATTCATAACATATAGTTCATAACATGATTTTTGAAACATTTCATATTAATATATTTATGATACGTGCATAATTTATCATAAAGTTTGGAATGTATAAAAAACTCTTACCACTGTAAACCAAACGTAACTTTAGAGCGTCAGGATATCCAATACCTTCTCAAAAGCATGCTACATAATTTCTGAAACTAAATCATACATAAATTACGATTAATCCGGACAAAACCTAAAGGGAGCGCGGGTTAGAGTTCCAGTGAGTATAAAACCCTATGAAACTATAAATTCATTCCCCCAATTGATAAATTCACATATTCATGGTGCAAGTAATAACATCCTAAAGTCAATTTATATATAAATCTCAATTTAATCGGTGAACTCCTCTAGGGTACGAATTTTTGGGTTCCGTATCAGAAAACGGGTCAAAACTACTAAATCGGGCATGGAATTCACATATTTACTTGCCCAAGTCATGGGCAGCAATCATTTAAGGCCAAATCATGCTTAAAACCCAAAATGAATGGTGAAACGTGTGACAGCCCGGCCTTATTTCACTTCATAAAGCCGCCGTTAGCCCATAATTCTTGGCTTAAAATAAAATAATAAATAAACATAAATTTTTTTCTTTTCACTCATACACAGGATCTCGTGAGGCCGGACTATAAAAAGCTGGCCCACCGGTTTGATTTCAAACTTGTCCAGCCAACTCTAATGTTTGCCGGACCTAATTGTCCTGAGATGCTTACTAAAAATTATAACTTTTATTCATAACACCGAAACATGCTAACATTGATAAGTTAAAACAGCGGAACAGTTTTACAAGTCTCCATAAAAATCATAGAAATTAAACAAGCTCTTCATTTAGTCAACTCCGGTCAACCGGACTACTTGGCTACACCATGAGAGTCTACTCAACTTCGTCCTCCATGAACCTTTTATCATCTGAAAATAACAAGAGTGAGCACAAAGCCCAGCAAGGTACTCACATGCAGAAAACAGAAATCATATATATATATAAGCGGATAAAACAGAAATTCGAAATCATCATATCTTTAGTTCGGAAGTTCCTTTTCTTATTGTCGTCTTAATAAAATCATTAAAAATTCTTATCATCTTTAGGGATCTTTAGGGACCGGACGGGAGTGGACAACATCGAGGACGGGTTGTGTGTAACCCCACAACCTAATGCCGTATCCCCTCATTATGCCCCCGGGGCGGAAGGTGATGCCTTTAACCCAGCATACGGGGCCGTAGTCCATAGTTCTTATACCACCAGAAAGTCCCCTCTCGTGGCTCAGGAGACAATCCTCGAGTGTCACTCTAATATCCTTCATCCATCTTTAACAGCAAGTTTAATGGAGACTCAGTTCATGGTTCTTGTTCTTTAATGGCCATAGTTCAAAGGTCGTAGTCATAGAGTTCCACTTGCTGTCCGAATTACATGCATTTTCATATAGCCTTGTTCTTTTCTTCATTAGGTGAAGTCCGTATAATCTTAAGCCGAAGTTCTTCTCTTAGTTAGCCGGAGTTCTTTTTCAACAGTTGGCCGGAATTCTTTTTCAACCGAAGGCCGGAGTTTCTTTTCAACAGAAGGCCAGAGTTCTTTTCTAAAAAGGACGGAGTATTTTCTTTAATCATCTTAAAGCCGAAGTCGTTTTCTTAAAAAGACGGAGTTTGAAAACCGAAGCTCTTGGCGGCATACTTTGCTCAAAGGCGGAGTTCTTCTTCAAAGGCGGAGTTCTTTCTCCAAAAGAGCGGAGCTCTAAAACGGGAGTGATTCTTTCTTTAAAGTTCGGAGCTCTAAAACCGGAGTATTTTTTTTCTTTAAAATCCGGAGTGATTCTTTTTTTAAAGTTCGGAGCTCTAAAATCGGAGTATTTTCTTTCTTTAAAATCTGGAGTGATTCCTTCTTTAAAGTCCGGAGCTCTAAAACCGGAGTGACTTTTCTTTAAAATCTGGAGTGCTAAAACCGGAGTGACTTTTCTTTAAAATCCGGAGTGCTAAAATCGGAGTGACTTTTCTTTAAAATCCGGAGTGCTAAAAACCGGAGTGACTTTTCTTTAAATCCGGAGTTCTTTCTCTTTTAAAATCCGAAGCTCTAAAAGCTGGAGTTCCGTTTCTTTTAAAATCCAACGCTCTGAAATCCGGAGTTCTTTTTCTTTTACAAGCCTAAGCTCTAAAAGCCGGAGTTCTGTTTCTTTTAAAATTCGACGCTCTAAAATCCTAAGTTCTTTTTCTTTTGAAAGCCGAAGCTCTAAAAGCCGGAGTTCTGTTTCTTTTAAAATTCGACGCTCTAAAATCCGGAGTTCCTTTTTTCCCAAAAGGGACGAAGTTCTTTTTCCAAAAGGGACAGAGTAACTTTCTAAAAATGCCGGAGCTCTTTTTCTTAAAACCAGAGATCTTTTTGACAGAAATCGGAGTTCATTTACAGGAGTTCTCGTTCCATCTTAAGGCCGAAGCTCTTTACCTTAAACATGCATTATCGAAGTTCATAACAATTGACAAATAATCATGTTTCCAAGTAGAACAAAATCGAACATCATGAATAACGGGACTTCTTTTTTAAACATGCGATTACGAACGATTCTTCCTTAATTCAAACAACAGAACAAACATCGTACGTACGGAAACATAAGTCGATCAAAATATCAGATAAAGGAACAGAATAAACATTCATACATTCTAAAACATACTTTCATAAAAATATCAGATTTACTCGTATTGCAAACATACATAATAATCATGAACTTTAAAAAAACAGGGTGAGTACTCTTGCCTGAATTTCTTTGTTTCGCCTTGAACTTTTGGTCAAACCCTATCGAGTGCCCCTTTCTTTTCCCGCTCTCTAAGGTCTTATTTATAAGCCCTAGGGTTTGGCAGCCTTCGGGAAAATTTGCAGGGTTTTCAATTTTAAAGTTTCCTTATTATTTATTATTTCCTTATACTCGGTTTCCTTATTTTAAAATTTTCTTACTGGTTATTTATCTTTGCTCAGTTTCCTTATTATAAGGATTTCCTTATTAATTATTATTTCAACGTATTCGGTTTTCTTATTTACGCATTCCGGTCAACTAACTGGCGTTGACCGGATCAACAACTTCGGCTTCACAATTACACTCCAGCCCTCAAGGCCACTTCGGCCTTACCTGGCCGGACTTGATTTTCATCAAGAAAATTCGGACTTCTTTTCAAGGGATATTCCGGACTCCTTTTTCAAGGGAATCCGGACTGGATTATCGTAGAAATTCGGAGTGGGTTTTCATTAAATAAGGGCCGAAGTTGATTTCATCTTAAGGCCGATTTACTTTCCTATTGCATTTTTCGGTCAACTGGCATTGACCGGACTCGATAAGCGGGGTTTTCTATGCTTTTAAAGTCTGGGTCGTTACAAAACGGGTCAAGAGCAGGTTTGGATCTCCTCGAACGAAATTTCATATAAAATCACAATTTCAGATATCCAATTGATAAAATAACATGTCCAAATCATGGGTAATTATATTCTACACCCAAATTGAGTAACAACCCCAATTCATGGGTAAAATGTCTTGAGCGCTGGGTTAGGGTTCTGGTGTTCGAAAACCGACCAAATCTACAAATTTGGGCATAGAATTCACATATATGCTTGCTTGAGTCTTGGGAACTATAAAATACAAACTTAACCTGGTATCAAAATAAAGATACCCGAATAAAATAAGACAAAAATGTAAGAAAATAAAAAAGGAGATTATAAGTGCACTTGTTTGGACCCAATCTATTACCTTTCTAATTGGCCCTCGGACGGATTTGGACTCATGGGCCTTAGATTTCTCCTTCTCTCTCCAACATCTTGTGCTCTATCTCTCTCTTGGTCTCCAAAATGCCAAAAAATAACGCGCTGGAACCTCGCACTTGAGCATCGAGCGGGCCCAAGACATTCTATTTTTGGTGCCGCCTGCCATGCTCAAGTGCAAGGAAAGCGCCATGCTACTGGCAGCGCACTAGCAAGCAACAACCCGCTTTCATCCGATTTTTACTTCCGATGCATATTCTTCCACATACACTAAGCCTAGACATGATCATTATAACATTAATTACTTTCTAATTATCGTGTTTTGAAACTCGGGCCGTTACATATTGAATCCCAAAATTAAAAGGTAACAATAATAATTAGATGTCACAAAGAATCTTTTGGATCTTAATCTACCACTATGAACCAAAGGTTGGGTATATTCGCCTCCAACAGCTAAGTACGTACTATGAGATAGTTAATACCCAAACGTTTAATATATAACCAAATTTATGGTTTACCGAAACTCTACCAAACACAGTACAAACTTCTCAATAGCTTGTATTTCCTTCACCCATAAAGTATGGCAATTATCTCAATATGTCAAATCTAATATCTCTCATCATGATACTTTTTGATACCGTATTATATGATAGTCATGTGATTATAAGTATTACTCTATACTAATTAACATACCTCATCACCACAATGACACAAAATCAGTATTAAATGAAGATTGACTGTAATAAAGTTCTATAGATTTAATATTTCTTAAAATTGTAATATTTTTATATGATCTCATTTACCTTGATCGTAAGATGTTAATAATATACACCATACAATCGAGTATAATGCAAATAAACATTGCAACTACAATGATGGAATGTTATTCGGTACTAATAATAACTCCACTTATACTATCAGGATTAATATAAAGAAAATCATCATCAACAAAAACAAGAAAAATCCACGGGCACACACTCAGTATCTGACTACCATCATCTTACTTGCCCACGACAGCCCATTAAGTCCCATGACTCATAAAACAATGCTGATAAACACCTGATTATACTGTTAGACACAAAAATAACTCAATTCCTCCAACATTCAAGCATTCGCTCAATACATTGCTATGTGCGTTGACATGTTAGTATTTACCTAAATAATGCCGACCCTACTAACTCACTAATATTAACTCTAAGGTCATAAAATAATTAATTACTCACTAATTTATTATGACGTACCATATTTTTAACCGAAAATTTGATAGAGTTCTAGCTATAATATAGACGTTAGCCAAATATAAAACCTGTGTAATAATCTTGTGCATCAAATATACAACCTCAACAATATAGAAAATCCATCAATATCTACCTCAACATCCAAATAATACAACAAACCAACATAGGATCCTGAAAGCTGCCACAATCATTTTATGGCTCCAACGTTATATCTCCGGATGCAACATCGAACGCAAGGAGGTCCACTAGGTACCTGAAACCAACCATAAAAACCTACCAAAGCATAACCATTCATCGATATAGTGGAAACTATACTATGGATATTTCCTTATTATCAATATTATCATATGCATACATTCGTGAATAAAATCCAATAGAAATACAGAATAATCCTATTAGAAGATATAAGACTGTAAAACTAAGTCTTTGAGATCATCTTCATCGTCTTCGAGTCTAACCAACTCAAATCCTCTACCCTACCTTAACGGGTGCAACTCATACTCATCTAGAGGAAGAAAAATAGTAAATGTGAGCAAAAAATTTAGCAAGGCACATATATATATATCAAAGGACATGCATATTTTTATATTTAAAATATAATAATATATATATGAAAAAACAGGAATGCACATGAGATTGCAAGACATGATTCAGAAGGGAATACTTTCATTGTTCATTCCAGGTTTCTTTAATTCATTTCTTTTGTCTTATCTTAGTCATCAATTTATACCGAAAACTTATTTCGTTTGGGGGCCAAGGTCAGTAGGCATCACTGACAAAGAAGCGGTCAATCGTAACCTAGATTATATTTACTCCTACACAATTAAAAGATTCATGACTCAGAGGCGAGCCGTCTACATACAATCCCTATAAATTAGGTCATAGTCGCAATGCGGATCCAAAACAGACAATAACCATCCACTATAATATACTAAGGTATGCTAAAGAATATCACCCGCTATAAAGCACGACTCGGATACACGGCCAGAATAATTCTTGAGTTTCCACTATAATATTTTTGTATGTCAAAGTTTATTGTCCGTAATCCTTGGTCCAAATTCTTAGTGTAACGGCCCAGATTCTAAAACATAAGAAGTCCAAGTCATTGAGCCACTATAATCAAGAAGTAAATAGACATTGAAAATTTATCCGGTCAACGCCAGTTGATAGGCAAAGATGAAGGAATGAAGGAAAATTGAAGGTATCCGGTCAACGCTAGTTGACCGAAATATGTAATAAGAAAATAATCCGGTCAACGCCTGTTGACCAGAAAACGTAAAGGAAAACACAAACCGGTCAACGCTAGTTAACCGAAAACATGAAGGAGAATATAACCAGTCAACGCCAGTTGACCGGAAAGGAAGGAAGGATGCCAGAAGTGTTGAGGCGATAGAAAGAGGGAAAATTTAATCCGATCAACGTGAGTTTACCGAAAAGCGTGAAGAGAGACCAAGGGAGAATTGACCGCCGATTGATTGACGTAATGACCAAATATGATTAAGGTCAAGATAACCATGCCTAAATGGGTAACCTACTCCCAAGCACCCCGCTGACCTTCTAGAAAAGCAAGGGGAGCAAGCAAAGAAGTACAAGCAGTTGACTTACCCTACCTACTACCACCAACCCCAACGTCTATAAGTAATGGCCCTGGGAATTAGGATAGGAAGTGGGGCAATTGAGTAGGTAAAGGCGCTAAGAACTTCGAGTTAGAACCAAGGGGTTCATAAATCTGATCTAGGCAAGTGTACTCACCGATTTAAGTTCATGTTTTTAATGCAAGTATAACTATTGATGTTCAGTTAATTCATGATGTTCACACGCATGAAATTTGATTATTGTATGATTTCAATGATGACCAGTTATTTGTTTATGAAAAAGTAGACTGGCTTTGTAAAGTGACGTATAAGCTCTGTAAATTGAAACCGGCCTTAAAGAATAATTGAAATCGGCTTGCATTGTAATCTGAAACCGACCTTAAAGAATAATTGAAATTGGCTTGCACTGTAATCTGAAACCAACCTTAAAGGATAATTGAAATCGGCTTACATTGTAATCTGAAATCGGCCTTAAAGGATAATTGAAATCGGCTTTGCATTTGAAATCAGCATTTGCTCTCTGATCTTGAAATCGGCCTTAATCGAAACCAACATTTGTATTATGATTCAAAACCGGCATATGCTCCGTGATTTTGAAACAGGCATTGCCTTGTGATTTCGAAACCGGCTTTTGTTAAAGAACCTCCGACATTTCGATGAAAATGACCCCCGATTTTAAGACATTAAAAGAAAGATCTTATGGTGTCCAGATAATTGCACAGTTGACCTTGATTTTCGGATAAGCATGATTTGCGGAACTAGGTGTTTGATGGTCGAGAGCTGCAGACCTTAAATGTTGCCGTTTGCTTGGTCATGACTACGGATCTTAAATGTAGCATTTTGGGCGGTCTTGACTACAGACCTTAAATGTAGCGTTTCGGATGGTCATGACTACGGACCTTAAATGTGGCATTTACGAGATATGATGGTCGAGAGTTGCAGACCTTAAATGTAGTTAGTTTTTGACGGAAATGAATTTAAGCATGATTTTGGAAATCAGATTGCATAAACTGACTTTAGAATCTGTTTGCGTTTACTCCGACCATGTTTTACAAAGCTGCCTGCATATACACCCTTATTGCATTTTGTCTGTTTACTGCTCATGACTATGCATGATTTATACATGAGTACCTTGCTGGGCTCTCTAGCTCACCCTTTCTATTTTTTCAGATGACGATGACAACGAGTTTATGCCAGACGAAAAAGAATGAGGTCCAATGGATTAGCTAAGCAGAATAGCTGACCAAGATTAAGTAGCAGTGTAGGAGCAAAAATTGATGTTTTTGCTTTCGATATTTTGGGAAAGATTTGTAAAATACTTCCGTTGCTAAAAGATAATGAATATTAGTATACTTTCGTATGCTGTTATAGTTTGAGTAATTTGTGATTCCTAGTGGCATCTTAGTTTGTTCGGGACCTTCATGACCGACCGACCTCGTCTTGGCCGGTCAAGAGAGAAACCGCGACCCCTGGCCGCCAACTCACGAAGTTGGCTCTCATGCGATCCTGTGCACACGATGTAAAATTTATATAAAAGAAAAGAAAAATTTTGAGTCCACCTTTTTAACCAGAGTTTATGATCGGTTTCGATCGACGGGCGGCTACATGTGGTGGAATGTGGCCGGTCCGTCACATTTAGTTCCTTATTTCATTAGGGAATTCTGTTCTTAAATACAAAATCATTCGTTCTCACTCTGTTAATGAATATTTTATAAGCCAATCAGATCATCGTTTCAAAGAATAATTCATAGGTCCATCACTTAATTATAAAATTCCTCTCCATCATCAGATTTTCAAAGTTCCTCGTGAGCTTGGGTCCTCACGCGATCATAATTCATATATAATTTTTTCTTGGAGCTTGGGAGATTTAAGAATTCATTCTCATTTTATACCAAATAGAATTATATGGCTTGCGATCGATAATCCTTTCATAATTGGTTCATGACATGATTTTTGAAATATATTCAATTAATATTTTCGTAATATATACATAAATGTTCATAAGGTTTAAAATAAGTAAGGAACTTTTACCACCATAAGTCGAACGTAACTTTAGAATGTTCGAGCATCAAATGCCCTCCCCAAAGTATACTATATAATTTCTGAAGCTAGGATCATGAATAAGTTATGGTTAATTCAGATAAAACCCAAAGGAAGCACGAGTTAGGATTTCGATAAGCATAAAACCCTATGAAACTACAAATTCTAACACCCAATTGATAAATTAATATATTCTTGGTGCGGAAAATAATATCCTAAAGTCAATTTATACATAAATCCTAATTTAATCAGTGAACTCCTCCGGGGCACGGGTTTAGGGTTCTGTGTCCAAAAATGGGTCAAAACTACTAAATTAGGCATGAAACTCACATATTTGTATGCCCAAATCATGATTAATAATTATCTAATACCAAATCATGTATAAAACCCAAAATAAATGGTAAATCGGGTCTGGGCGCAGATTGGGATTTCGGGTTATGAAACACCGCTTAAATCTCAATATTCAGACATGAAATCGATGTATTTTCATACTTAGACCATGAGCAATATAATATATAAACTTATTCAGGTATCAGAATAAGGATACCTGAAAAAACTGAATAAAAGTGCAAGAAAACGAAAGAAAAAAGTATGAGTGCACTTACCTCGACCAGATCTATCACTTTTCTAACAGGCTCTAGCTTGGAATCAGATCTTGGGACCTTGGATTCTTCTTCCTCTCTCTTCTCTCTCCCTCTCTCTCTTCCCGTGCATGGAGGCCGAAAACTGGCCGAATTGAAACCCCTCACGGGCTTATATATTCCGGGCTGGCGCTACCCCAGGCGCCTAGTGGGCCTTCATCCGCTAACTTGACCCATAGTCTCAAGACTTAATTTTTTACATGGATTAAGCTTAATCTTAATCATATTAATTCAATTATCTAAAATTACAATGTTCGGAACCAATACATTACATTTATCACTACAAAATGCAAGCTAAGAGATACAACTTTTATTCAAATTCTATCCTAGTATTCAGCCTGGAGCCACTCGGGCATGAAATTCTTAGTTTGAGGAAAAGAAAATGGGCTACTATCTCCCTTACTTATACAAGCCAAAATTTTAGTGGGTACCTTGTGAATAATTGTAGGTTTCATGTTGAAGAATGTGACATAGGATTGGCTACCCAAAACTATAAGGTACATGTAAGAGAAGAAATTGGGCCCAATATAAAAGTTACAGATTATTATAGAATCCTAATTGAAATTATTGAATTTCAATATCTCGATGGGAGTGGAGTTATTTTGTTGTAAATGGTTTGATGTGCATTATGGGGACAAATAAATTAAAATAGATGAGTATGGGTTCACAAATATTAATCACCAGCAACTTTCAAAAATAAAAGAACCTTTTGTACTATCCAACCAGGTCCCACAAATTTTTTACGTCATTGATCACTTTAATTAGGGTTGGCATATTATAATGAAAGTACAACCTTATAATATGTATGATTTGCCAACTGAACAAGATAACGAATGTAATGATATGTGAAGAATTTTCAACACTTTGTTATGCATAGCTCGGTGGGTAATTGAACCTTAAGAATCAATCTTCCCTTAGTTGTTGGCATATTGATCTTTATTAATATTTTTGTTAACAAAAATAAGGTATATTTGTTATATTTGCATCTCCAGCTTCTTTTTATCAAATTTGATTATAACGTCTCACATTTAATTATTTTGTCTCCAAAACTTAGATAGAAGTGATGGAAATAACAAAGGAAAAAAAATGACGGTTATACAAACCCGATTAAACAATTATATAGTACCACACATGTTAGACATTGAGTAAAAACATTGATTAATAGGTAAAAAGAGAAATGTCATTTTACATTACACCCTATGGTTCCATATTACCAACCAGTCATATATTGCATTTTTTATTATATT
>JAODPA010031690.1:0-12437 GCA_025585075.1 Nepenthes mirabilis
TCCGTCAGACAGATATAGAACATGATCCATCAATTTAAATCCTTTAAATTTTACAGAAATTGTCACAGAGTCTCCTCTGTAACTAAATAGAAACCAGAAATACAACATGTATATTTAATAACCTGTACAATATAAATCCATATAAAATAGCCTATCTAAGCACACAACTAACCAAACATCATAATTCACATCCTACAACACGTATTCAAAGGATCTCAAATGCCATTCATGGCTTTAGATCAATTATTCTATCTACTACATCAGCACTCATATGAGAAATGTCATCTAAGACCTGTACAGAAACCAGAAAAATATATAGTGGAAGCATTTATAACCTTCAGAAAAGCCTGCGGAAGCATAAATACAATTTTAACAGTTTACAGAATAAACTACAATTATTTATGCATAATTTTCTTTACAAAACTCTATGGCACATGCAGAACTATCAAAATCTCCCAAAATATTACTCCAAGATAATCTTCAAGGCTTCACCAAGGCTCCAAAACCTTCCTTGCTAAACTCTAGCTACCTTATCGTTCGATATCTTCACTATATCCTTATCTGGATGGAAAAAAACAGTAAATAGTGAGTCAAAACCTAATAAGGTACTAAGACATGCAGAAATTAATGCTCTCATACAAAACATAATACAGTAAGGCAATTACAGTTGCATATAAGGCATGAATGCGATAAAATAGTGATTACAGAAGCATTTTTAGGTCATAAATGCAGGTGGGCAGAAACATATACGATAATCATAAGGAAAGCCTAATTTTCATATAAACGGGTCTCAAAAAATATAAATCATGTTGGGATAAAAAAATACATTAATATTATGTTTGAAGAACTGGAGCAGTTCACGGAAACAGGAGTAAAGCATGATTCTATTTAAACATACATCAGGGTTCATAAAATAAGTCCAAATCCCATTTGTTTCTTCAGAAAATTCCAGTCTAATATCATAGGAACCCAACTAGCGTACCCTACTAGCCTAGAGGGTGAATAATCGGAGATAGATTGTGTTTACTCTACACAATCTAGTGCAAATATCAGTGCTATACATGGATCGATTGTGCTCTACGGCACACAACTCAAACCTGACAAAGGATTATTATCCACCAGGAATGAAGGATTATTATCTTCCAGGATCAGTATACTTCCCTCACTAATTAACGCCCCAAGGAAGAGTAGACCATATATAACTCCATGAATGCAGTTATCCCCGATTACCACCGTAATATTCTAAGGCATGTCGGAAAATCTGATATGACCGTATATCAGTCCTGAGTTCTAATAACAGTGTCAGAAATAGTTTTCTTCTCATTTTCTTAACTGAAAACCCCTTTTCAATTCAGAAATCAGTTAGAGTTTCACAATAACTCTCCAATAAGTTTCAGAATAAACAGTAATAGTTTGAAACGCTTCAGATTCGTTTCAAAATATACTGTAACAGTTTAAAATCTTTCAGTTTAGCTTCAGAATATACAGAAACAGTTTAAAAACCCTTCAGTTTATCTCCAGGAGTTTATAGTAATTTATCCATATAAGTTCGTATAAAACTTTCAGATACAGAATACATCAGGAGATTTATTTCAATACAGGTTAACTTTTATATAACAGAAATTATGATTAAAAATTATTAAAATCCTTCATTTTCGTACCTAGGGTTTCGATAATATTTTTCAATAATAAACAGATACAAAATCATGCAGTTTCATGAAATCAATGCCATATGTTGCGGTATATATATGTATGTATGAAATCTATCTGATTAATTTACAGAAACATGAAGTATTTATGCAAAACTTGGAGAAACATGGATTTAGAGTATAAATACAATATTTGAGGTATTAAAACTTTGTAAAAACGATGAATAACGTTTGGAGTACACTTACCTGAGGTCGGTCTACAGTTGTTTTTACCCGGATCGGAATTGATTGGTGAATTTTTCCCTCTTCCTTCTCTTTTCTTTCCTTTCCCTTTCGTTCTTGCTGCTCTCTCTCTCTCCATCAACCCTCAAAAATGCCGCAAAAATCACGCACGGGCTTTTATACACAGTCGGGGTTCGAGGACCACCCAGGCGCATCGCCCTGTCAACACCGCGCCCCAAGCGCTCGATTGCTCGAGCGCCACTCAGGCACACCGTCCTGTCAACACCGTGCCTCAAGCGCTCGTCAAGTGCACTTCGAGCGGGAGGTTCTGTTTTTCACACCATGTTGGAACTCGAGCGCTACTCGGGCGCGGGTCAGGCCGCATCGAGACTGCAGCAAGCCTACTTCACATTTTTGCCATCCAGGACCCGTTTTGACCCTTTCAATCCAATTCTTCGCATCATTGGACCCTAATTTTGATTATATAACTTTAATAGGATATTATTATCATAATTTAAAATCCTGGAATCTTATTTACGAATTAACATTTCTCGAATTACAACTTCGGTTCTCGATTTACCAATTTTAGATTTTGGACTTTTTGAACTGATTCCTTCCATTCCTTTTAACCACAATTTGTCTATTTTAACTTAATTACCTCCCAATTACCATATTTTAGAAATCCAAAACCTCACCACCCATATTAATCATATCATGGAAATTGGCACCTTAAAGGACTTAACTTCCTCTTTTCGCTTCCAAACTCACCTTTTCCACCTTCTTAAATCTTAACATAATTTTTATCCACATAATTATTTCCTAATTATCATGTTTTCAGGGTCAGGATCTCACACTCTCCCTCACTTACAGAAATTTTATCCTCAAAATTTTATAATCCTTAAATTTTAAAGATTAAGGAACTTCGTTATCGTCTCCGGATTTTGTCTAGATTATAGCGGTTATCCTAGAAAACCTTAATCCTTCAAACTGTCCTGACATTTAATGTCTGATTTGCTCTATACTTACTTAAGTCTATCGAATCCGATGACAACTCAAATTTATTAACTACTTTTCTAATATGGTTCAAAACTGTAAACAGGTAAAATTTCCTTATTTCTACTTACATTAGGCCTCGAAAATAATTATCCCTTTTTCAGTATGAAATTGGACATCGAATTATGCAGACTCACCAAAATTTCGTGGTACACTCTGATTAATTTCCTAACTATAGACTATCCGATTGCAATTTACCTTCTAATCTAATTTAACTCGACATCTATGATTTTCCAATCAAATTAACTAAAAAATTAGCAATGCCTTAGTTTACAATTAGATTCCAAATTAGAATGCTCTATATCCTCATAGATTCATTGGTATGTCATTAAATCGACATCTCCTTAAAATTCATAACCATGTTAAACACTTAATAAATGAGTCCCGAAACATCCATATCATATGAACAATTCCCACAAGTCCTCAATTTACAATCAATTTAGAAATTTCAGTCGCAATAATTATCCAAAAATCTATATTACCCTGGGTGATAGTCCCCAAACTCCCAGATTCACGTACTTAGCAATTTTAGAATCTCGTTGGCACATCAATAGACCATCTAATTCCATCCGAACACGTTACCATAATTCATGATGGGTAGGTCGTCCTAACCATCTTGAAATAAAATCATGAGGACTCCCGGATTCAAGATTTCATATCCTTAATGATCCAGATACAATTCTCTAATCAATTATGTGGCCATGCTTTTTCATCATTTCTAACTTAGCCTATTACCCAAAATCTTTTTGATTGACTTAGTTGGGATTTCAACATAAATTTCAGATTACAGGTAAACCTTGAATGCAAAACACTTCACATTCTTATTCTTTCTCTAAGATGTTCTTAACAGATATCTTCCTTACCCTTAAATCACCATGAAATTAGAAACTATAATTATATCAGTCTCCAAGAAGTTAACATCAAACTTGAATTGTCACTTAATTCTCAAAACTCAATCAATAGCTCATAACCTCAAGGATTTCTCATTTCAAATTTCATAACACTAATATTTGAACATGGTTCTGTCTTTAATTTCTGGAATACAATACCTAAATATCCCAACACTCTTTGCCAGTATCATCTACCAGTACAAGGGTCCATTATTCCTAGAGACATCCGGATTTAGCCTTGAGATCTTCAAATAGGTTTACCCACTCAGAACATCACATGATCATCTTTCCTCAATGGCGCAACCATATGCTTTGAAAATTATTCAACAAAAATTAATTCTAGAGATAAGGCCTACAGTTTCTTTAATTAGAAACCTCAATCATTTTTTTAACTCATAATGGAGTAACACTGATCATAGGCTCCGCTATCACTTACTCCAAAAGAAATCCAATTCCAGGGTACAAAAAACATCAAGGTTTCCTCAAAATGCCTCATTACATATCCTTATTCCTTCTTCAGGCCATATTTCCTTAACCTTCAAATTCATGAAATAACATGTACAATTTTCTCAAATAAAAACCTCTTTGACCAATTTTAACTATGAGCAAGGCAATTTCAATCGTAGACTCCTTTCTTAATGGTATTGCATCCTACCACAATGCATCAGACCCATCAGGGGTTAACTCCAAGCATGCAACCAACAGTTTTACTCCAAATTCTTCAAAGTTACATATACAAATCTTCATCGACTTGTTTTTGGCTATCTCATAAACTCCTCCCCCACTTAGGTCGAGGTTAATTACATAAATTTCAATCAATTATCACTTTTTATTTCCTCAATTTCAAATCGTGCTATCAAAAATGTTATATGTGACGGACCGTATATTCTGCTGAAGATTCGACAGGGTTCCTTTTGTAATACGGTCGTCAAACTATACAAAAGATATAAGATCCCCTAAGATATTCATTATTACTGATCTTCGGTAGCTAGTAACAATCTTAACACATTTCTACATAGAATCCCAATACCACAAGTTTCATAAGTATTTTCACAACACATAACCATTGAACAACAATGTATGTATGACGTATAATTTATGGAAAGTTAAAAGCATGCATGATTCTCAAATAATGTGGAAATCAACTTTCCATGAGAAGAATACCTTTTTCCGCTTTTTGATGATGCCTTAGTGTCCTAAACTGTCAGTGCAGGAGTTTTCACTGAAACTATAGACTTCTTTACTTCCGATTTTCTTAGTAGTGGCCAATTTTTTAACCAAGTGACCCTGTTATCCACACTTAAAACAAGCCTCTACCTGATTTTCAGTAATCTTCTTTCATGTTACGGCTGTCTTTACCTTTTTAGAGGGCCTTAAAGATCCCACATTCGTATTCATACCACAACTTGCTAGGCTAGCTGCCCTCTTAGCTGTGAGCTTTTGAGTCTCTAGCTCTCTTTCAAAGATCAGTGCTCTATCCAAAACTTCTGCATAAGTCTGAAGTTTATGGATTACCAATTGCCTCCTAATTCCAACTCTCAATCCTTTTTGAAACTTTTTAGCTTTCCTTCCTTCGTCCTCTATAAAATACGATGCATACCGAGATAGTTCAGTAAATTTTGTATCGTATTCGGCTACAGTACGGTTCCCTTGCCTAGGCCACATAAATTCTTGTTCCTTCTGATCTTGGAGGCTTGAAGGAAAATATTTTTCCATAAAAGCCTTTTCAAATATATCCCAAGTAACATCATTTTCAAATACTCCTAATGCTCTCTTCTTCATAACCCACCAGCTGTCTGCCTCTCCATCAAATTTGTAGGCTGCAAATGTAACCTTTTCCTGATCACAGTATTAAATCACTGTAAATGTTTTCTTCATTCTCCTAACCCAAACATCTGCCTTCACCGGGTCTGGTTCACCTAAAAATTTGGGGGCTCTTTCTTTCCTAAATCTATCATAAGCTGTCGAAGCTATGTGGCATTGCTCCATCACTTTAACTGCATTCGTCAACCTTTCCAGCAAACTCAAATATCTAGCTTCTCGATCTTCTGGGATATTGTTACCACCTTGAGCATCATTCCTTCTTCTATTTGCCATACTGATATCCTATAAAGAAAATATTACAGTGTCAATTACCTTCAATTAATTAGATCAGACGAAGAAATTAAATTATTACATTCATAAGAAAATTCTTAGGGATGAACCTGAAATATTCCATCTAATCCTATCTATCCTTATCTTGCCTCAATTTCAGACAATTAACCGGAATCCTCAAACTTAAATTGATCAGTCTAGACTTGAAATTAATGTCGAGTAACTAAATCACTACATCCTAACTCAGGCCAATTCTAACTTATAAAAGTTAGAACACTTAGGATTTCCTAACCTAACTTAATCAATCTATACCTATCCCTACCTATTCAATCAGTCATGATCAATTCCTAAGCTTCCGCATACGATTCAGATCATTTCTAAGACATCTTATTTTTTCTGATACCAATTGTGACGAAATGAATCCTAAACCTTATAGGACCCTTCATCAGACAGATACAAAATAGGATCCATCAATTTAAATCCTTTAAATTTTACAAAAATTTTGACAGAGTTTCCTCTATAACTAGACAGAAATCAGAAATACAACCTGTATATTTAATAACCAGTAGAATACAAATCCATATAAAATAGCCTATCTAAGCACACAACTAACCAAACATCATAATTTACATCCTACAATACGCATTCACAGGATCTCAAATGCCATCCATAACTTTAGATCAATTATTCTATCTACTATATCAGAACTCGTATGAGAGATGTCGTCTAAGACCTGTATAGAAACCAGAAAAACATATAGTGGAAGCATTTATAACCTTAACAAAAACCTACAGAAGTATAAATACGGTTTTAATAGTTTACAGAATAAGCTACAATTACTTATACATAATTTCCTTTATAAAATTCTGTGACACATACAGAACTATCAGAATCTCTCAAAATATTACTCCAAGGTAATATTCAAGGCTTCACCAAGGCTCCAGAACCTTTCTTGATAAACTCTAGCTGCCTGATCGTCCAATATCTTCATTATATCCTTATCTGGAGGGAAAAAAGACAATAAAAAGTGAGTTAAAACCCAGCAATGTACTAAAACATATAGAACATAATGCTCACATACAGAACATAATACAGTAAGGCAGTTACATTTGCATACAAGGTATGAATGCGACAAGACAATGATTACGGAAGTATTTTTAGGTCATAAATACAGGTGGGCAGAATCATGTACGATAATCATAAGAAAAGCCTAATTTTCATATAAATAGGTCTCAAAAAATATAAATTATGTTGAGATAGAAAAACACATTAATACTAGGTTTGAAGAACAAGAGTAGTTCATGAAAACAGAAGTAAAGTATGATTCTATTTAAACATGTATCAAGGTTCATAAAATAGTTCCAAATCCTATTTGTTTCTTCAGAAAACTCCAATTTAATATCCTAAGAACCCAACTAGCACACCCTACTAGTCGAGGGGGTGAATAATCAGAGATAAATTATATTTACTCTACACAATTTAGGGCTAGTATTAGTGTTGTACAGGGACTAATTGTCTTCTATGGCATACAACTCAAAGCCGACAAAGGATTATTATCCTCTAGGAAAGAAGGATTATCATCCTCTAGGATCAGTATACTGCCCTCATTAATTAACGCCCCGATGAAGGGTGGACCATGTATAACTCCATGGATGCAGTTATCCCCAATTACCACCGTAATGTCCTAAAGTATGTCGGAGAACTTTACATGATCATATATCAGTCCTAGATCCTAATTAACAGTATCAAAAATAGTTTTCTTCTTAGTTTCTTAACTGAAAATCCTTTTTCAATTTAGAAATCAGTTAGAGTTTCACAATAACTCTCCAATCAGTTTCAGAATAAATAGTAACAGTTTGAAACGCTCCAGATTCATTTCAGAATATACCATAACAGTTTAAAATCCTTCAGTTTAGCTTCAAAATATACAGAAACAGTTTAAAAATCCTTCAGTTTATCTCTAAGAGTTTACAATAATTTATCCGTATAAGTCCGCATAAAACTTTTAGATACAAAATATATCATGAGCTTTATTTCAGTACAGGTTAACTTTTATATAATAGAAATTGTAGATAAAAATCATTAAAATCTTTCATTTTTGTACCAAAGTTTTCGATAATATTTTAGGATGATAAACAGATACCAAATCCATGCAGTTTCATGAAATCGATGCCATATGTTGCAGTATATAAATGTAAGTATGAAATCTGTCCGATTAATTTACAGAAACGGCAGTATTTATGCAGAACATGGAGAAATATAGATTTAGAGTATAAATATAATATTTGAGATATTAAAACTCTATAAAAACGGTAAATAACGTTTAGAGTACACTTGTCTGAGGTTAGTCTACAATTATTTTTACCCGGATCAGAGTGGATCGGTGGATTTTTCCTCTTCCTTCTGTTTTCTTCCCTTTTCATTTTGTGCTCACTGCTCTCTCCCTCTCCATAAACACCCAAAAATGCCGCACAAATCGCACACGAGCTTTTATGCACAGTTGGAGCTTGAGGGCCACCCAAGCGCACTGCCCTGTCAACACCGCGCCTTGAGCGCTCGATTGCTCGAGGGCCACCCAGGCGCATCGCCCTGTCAACACCTCGCCTCGAGCACTCATCAAGCGAACTTTGAGTGGGAGGTTCTGTTTTTCACGCCCCGTTGGAGTTCGAGCGCTACTCGGACGCGGGTTAGGCCCGCATCGAGCCTACAACAAGCCTACTTCGCGTTTTCATCATTCGGGATCCGTTTTGACCCTTCCAACTCAATTCTTCGCATCTTTGGACCCTAATTTTGATTATATAACCTTAATAGGGTATGATTATCATAATTTAAAATTCAAAATCTTATTTACGAATTAACATTTCTTGGTTTACAATTTCGGTTTTCGATTTACCAATTTTAGATCTTTAGACTTTTCAATCTGATTCCTCCCATTCCTTTCGACCACAATTCGCCTATTTTAATTTAATTACCTCCCAATTACCATATTTTAAAAATCTGAAACCTCATCACCCATATTAATTATATCTTGAAAATCAGTATCTTACAGGACTTAACTTCCTAAACTCACTTTTTTCACATTCTTAAATCTTAGCATAATTTTTATCCATATAATTATTTCCTAATTATCACATTTTTGACGTCAGGATCTCATACCACCATGAGCCAAATGTAACTTTAGAGCTTCCGGACATTAAATCCCTTCACAAATACATATAACATAATTTCTGAAGCATATACATGATAACATACAAAACATACATGTGAATAACTATCTCAATTCACGTCCGACAATATTTTTGAAACACGTAAAATTAACATATATAAATTTTATGTGCATAAATACCAAATAATTAAAGTACTTGCATCCATGAAGTTAGGATTTCAAGTTCTAAAATCAAATCATATATAAACCTTAAATTTCGTGGATAAAAATGCCAGGGCATGGGTTAGGGTTTCCATGTGCACAAAACCGCACAAAATCGCACAAAATCGCATAAAACTATCAAATTGGATACTCAATCGATAAATAAACATATACAAGACATAGTAACCATATTCTAAAGCCAATTCACGCATAAATCTCAAAATAAATGAGTAAAAGCATCCGTGCATGTGGTTTGGGTTTCATGTACGAAAAACCAGTCAAAACTAAGAAATTGGGTATCAGAATAAGAAAATCCTAAAAAATGGAACAAAAGTGCAAAGGAATAAGAAAAAAGGGTATGAGTACACTTATCTCGACCCAATTTATCACTTTTCTAACTAGTTTCAAGTTGGATTCGAACCCAACAGCATCGATTCCTCCTTCCTCTCTCTTCTCCCCCACTCTCTCTCTCTCTCCTTCTCATTGGAAAGTCGGAAGGATGTGCGAAATAAAACCCTTGCGGGCTTTAAACCGTGGGCTACCGCTTGAGCGCCTAGCAAGCACTAGTGCGCTAGATCGGGCACCTGACGGGCGTCCCCCTCCAATGCCACCTACCGCTTCCGGAACTCAATTTTTCATATGCATTAAGCCTAATTTTGATTATATTACCATAATTACTCATAATTATGATATTTAAATGTCGGTACATTACACATAAAGACTCCTATACTTTTTGTTGGTAAATGCAGTAGGTCGGAGTATATTTTATACACTATGTGGGCAAAGTTTGTTCACCTTCAATGGCAAAGTTTCAAGAGCCCAATTGTGATTAGATATTAAACTTATGAGTATCAGTTACCTCATAATAGTTTTTCAGTCATTGGTGGTGGGAGCGTGTGGTCATTGGTTCTTAATAACAGTATAAAATTTGAGGAGATTGTTTTTTTTTTTTTTGGTAAGTAAGAATTTTGAATTAATAGGAGAAAATAATTACAGAAAAAATGTTTTAACTCCAAGTATTTTACTTGGAGGTAAAACATAAAGCTCTAGGGCATGCCCCGAGCAACTAGTACATCAAAGAAGGAAAAAACATTAAGAACTACCACAAACCAGAAAATGAAAGTTGTCATCTAATACACATGAAAAGTTTCGTGAAAATCTGCGCCTAAAGCAACGAGGATAGCAAAACAAACCAAACTAACATATTCATCTTGAATCAGCAACGGTAACGGGCAGCATCTCACTAACAGAGAACAAATATAGCAGCACCTTCATTTGCAATGGTGCTACAAAATCAGCCATACCCACACCGGGAGCATTAACGTAAAACAGCCGAGAACCCAACGAACAAGCCAGCAACAGTAAAAGCCCAAAATGTGGACTGCCCGACCAGCAGCAGAGATTCAATAATTCCAGGGTTGAGGAGATTGTTAAGATATCTTATATAGTATAGTGATCTTCATTAAGATGGGTTTAGTGAAACCAATATTTATTATTGATATTCAAATTCTATAGAATCTTGGTTATATTCATGGTTTTGGGTTCAGTGCAAACCCCTTGATAGTTGAGCCTTGTAACATTCTTGAGTTGTGGTTTGACATGGTGTAGAGTTTTAAATAAAAGTTGTTGATGGCATGATATTATTGCTCTTCCATATTTTAATATTGTTCTTTGAGATGCCTGTACATTATTATTATTGTTGACTATATTACTTGTTAAATTTTTAACTCACTCTTATATTTTATTGATCCCAATATAAAGCAAGATGTAAGAGCTATTGGAGATCGCACTATTGCTAAGAAGCCTTTAGGTAAAAACGATTTTAGAGTCTAACTATTTCACACGTTGAGTGATGGAAGGTTAGGTTTACTTTATTGGATAGCAATTGGATATTTTTATCGGGATTATATTCCCTTAAATTTTGGTTTGTAGAAGGATGTTTATGTTACCTCATGGTTTGAGAAATTAATATTTTATTTATAACAAATTTATTGTGAGTATTTATAATTTTGAGTTTTTGTATGGTCGGTCTAAGTTGGATTTGGGTCACCACATGACCCATTCCAAAAATGAGTAGATAGAAAACAACCAGAAACCACTAAGGGGAGGAGAATGGCAACTAGCATAGATGACTAAAGAAAAGCCTCCTAGAACAGCTATGATATGGATCATTGCAGGAATGATAATGGTAACCTTAATGGTTGCTGCTAACAAAGCCAATGATACCAAAAAAAAAACATCAATGCAATCAATTATTGTGGCATTTAGTATGGAAAAATTTGATTCTCTCTTGCAATTAAACCATGGAAGAATCATTGAAACTAGTCATATATTCCTTAATCTTCTAATGAAATGTAGCTAATGCGTCTACTAGAAATTGAATGATGGGATCAACTGCCTCCTGGTTTGAGGCATTGTTGCAGCAAGTAAAGAGTTACAATGAAGAATCAGAACTAATATCAATTGTGATGTAGCAAGCTGGAATCACTAAGACTTTATGTGTTTTTTTCATTTTTAGAGAGGAAATGAGATTATGAAGATGAGGAGGAGGTGATAATAAGTCGAATTTCATTGAAGGGCTATATTATGTTTCAACACCGTCTCTTGTAGTAACAATCAGTTTGTTGACATCCTTCACTTGGCTGCGTTCTGAGGAATATATTTGCAACAACTTGTAAACTACTTATATCGTTAATGACAGCCTCAGAATCCATCTAACCCATCAGTTTTGATGCTACCTTGCTGAATTGTTGCTGAAGTAGTGATGAAGTTGCTGAAGTGGCCATTCTTGCCAATGTGCTGTCTGAATGGTCGTTGATGTCCTTATCATGCTTTCGATGTATGCTACTAAGTGGCATAGCTATCAACATGTTCATGAGTTCTAAAAAATGATAGCCGTTCTGTTGAGCTGGGGCATATGGTCCTCAGCATCGAGGAAGTGGGGAAAGCTGCTGTCCTTAACAAAAGTGGGAGCACAATAAAAATTCAGAGCATAGGCAAATTAACATAATCGATTAGACAGCAATATTACAACACAAGAACATTTTGCTTTGAATAGAAGTGAGACTTGAGAGTTGGGAGAATCAAGAACTGAAGACCTAGATTTGTGAATCTGACTGGAAATGTGGTGGGCTATTTATAGATTTTGGACATGATATTTTG
>JAODPA010031701.1:0-12436 GCA_025585075.1 Nepenthes mirabilis
ATAATAATAATAAAAGTCATGGGTAGGCCCATAACTGATAGGCCCATAGCTGGCAGGCCCAATAAGAAAAATGGCCCAAAGACCAGAAAAGCCCATGCACGTGTTAGACAGTCAATGCCAGCGTTGACCACGTGGAGTGCCAACAAGGCGGCCAATGCGATCCCTCAAGACGGTCAACAGGAATGTTGACTGGAAGTACTGTAATAGCAGGCCGTGAAAAGACATGAAACCTAACACGGGTCAGGCCCAGTTTGGCAGACATTTCCGTACACGACAAGCAACGGTCCTTTTCGTGATTTCACGCCTTTCTTGAAGTCAATCTCTTCTAAAGAAGGCATCAACGGATTCAGTGCCCTTCCCATGAGGAAGACCCGTTACCCACTCGGAAAGGAAACGATCCCATCAGATCACGCCAGTCAAGCCTTCCAGCTCAAGAAAGACCGCCCAATACCAGGCAGGGATTACGCCTTCCTGGCCAAGGAAGGTCGCACTCCGCACTGTCTATATAACCCAAGAGTCTCCACTCTGGAGGGACACGAACTGAGACACAGATACAGACGTAAAATGCAACACAGTGCTTGAGCATACTTACTCTCAATCGCTTACTTTGCCAATCCCACTCCAAGTCTCCAGATTACAGAGACTTCGCCCGCTCCCTGAGAACCGTCCTTCTAAGCTACCACGCTTTTAGGATGTAGCTTCCATTCGTTTCTTATGAACGTCAAGTCAGGAAACCATACACTCAACGAGTCATGGGAACGTCTCTTACATCTACAGGCCAACACTCCCACTAATCTTAATCCCGCTCCCTCTTTCTTTTTACTTATTAGTTTACCTTCTTAAAGTTCGAAGGCTTATTACTGACTTGAGCATCGGAGTATTTTCGGTGGGATAACATTCCGCGGTACCTGACCTCTTATTTATTGTAGTGGTGTGCAAGGTTCAGATTCGGTGAACGGAGCCGGATCCAAACAATCAAGCGAATCCGAATCTATTCGAAGTCAAATCTAGGTATGCATCATTGGCGCCTTCTGTACAAAACGCTTACAAAAGGCCAACTACGTTTCCCAGAAGCTCTTTCCGATCAACACCCTTAAATAAAATGGTGAACACAAGGGCGCAAGCAACTGAGCCAGCCCGAGACGTAGTCTCACCAAACCAGGACCACGCTATTGGCGCCGTGGTCAACGGGGTAGCCGGTGAAATTCCGGTGTCTTTCTTCCAAAACCTAGCGGAGCATATGCACAACACAGATATAATGCTCTAGATACTTTTCTCCCGTCAGGAGTAAGCACAGCTGGGGGCTGCACCGGCGTTGGCCCAAGTGCTGGCGTCCAGATGAGGAGGCAAGAGAAAGAAAGTTCTGGCCCAATGGACCGGAAGGCTAACCAGTGCTCCCGCGCCAGTCTCCTCACATGCCCAAAGTCGTTTAAGGTGCGAGGAGCGGGAAACCAGCTCTACCCCGGAGGAAAGTCCAAAATGAAGGAACCGTAGATACTCCCTGTAGAATCTAGGCCCCAGGCTCAAAAGGGAGCCTCCCTGGCTACTAGGTCTGCCAGAGATAGCAGCTGCCCGACTACTGGACAAGCTAGGAAGAGAACAGAGTTGAGGGCATATCTCAAGTCCAAAAGATCAGCTAATATCGTTCCAGTAGATCCGAGGCTGGAGAAGATATGGAACTGTGTCTTTAAAGACGATCAGTGCACAGCCAACATTGACAGATCTCCCTTCACAGTGAAGATCTTAAACCATCCCATGCCGGCGAAGTTTAAAATGCTAGCCCTTGACTCTTACAATGGGAGTGCAGATCCCGTCGATCATCTCACTCACTTCCACGCCCATCTGGGTCTACAAGGGCTAGAGGACGCAACCATGTGTCGCTGCTTCCCACTCACTTTGAAGGGGGATGAATGTATCTGGTTCCATCACGTACCCTTGGACTTGATCCAAAGTTTTCAGGAGCTTACAGATCTTTTCTTGTCCCAATATGCCTCCAGCCACAGGGAGAAAAAACAGCCATGGCATCTGTCGCACATTAAGCAGAAGCATGGAGAGAACCTGCGGAGGTTCCTGGATCGCTTTGTGGCGGAAGTTAGGTGGATCCCTCGACTGACGGAGGAAATGAAACTAGGCAGTTTCATTTCGGCGCTGACGTATGGAGAATTCTTCAGGCACCTGGCGCATAAGAATTCGCAGACCTTTCGAGTGGCGGAGTCTATCACCAGGGCTTATGCGGCAGCAGAGGAGGCCAACGAGGCTAAACATCCCAACCGGCCTAGATAGCCTTGCTCTTTCCCATCTGAAGGAAAGAGGATGCACAATGGTGGTGATCACTCCCACCGAAAGCACTATAGGATTGGGCAGCAAGAGCACAAGGACTACGGGCCTATCAGCCTAACGTCCTTGATTGACACGCGCTCAAACATCCTCATACAGATCCGTAGGGAGAAGCTCCTTAAGTGGCCAAAACCACTTAAGAAGGCAAAGGGAGTAAATCCAGCCAAGTACTGTGATTTTCATCGATCTCCCAGCCACTCCACAGAGGACTGTAAGACCCTTCAGCGGGAGATTAAGGAACTGATCAGAAGGGGCCATCTCACCAGATTCGTCAAAGGCCCTGGTCAGCGCTTTAGCAATACGGGTGGAGAAGGATCGGGTTCTTCTTCACCACAAAACTGAGTCACGGCAGGAGTGGTCAACATGATCACTACCTGGCCGATTAAGAACCCAGTGGATAACAAGGAGCAGCACGCAGGGAGGAAGAAGCAATGCACTACTAAAACCATTATTAGTTTTAGGGACAATGACCTGGCACATGTAGTTTCCCCCCATGTAGACCCCCTTGTTGTATTTGCACTCGTTTCTAATAGTAGCATTGACTACTAGGTAAAACGAGTATTCATTGACAATGGAAGTTCTTGTGATTTGCTTTATCTCGATACATTTTTAAACTTGGTTTTAAAAAGAGCCAATTAAAATCTACAGAAGGCCCATTGTATGGCCTTGACAATGAGCCGGTGCCCGTTCAAGGGACGATCCGACTAGAAGTCACCCTAGGAACATACCCGAGAATGGCGAGTCGTACACTTACCTTCTTGGTAGTCGACTTGCCCTCTGTATACAATGCAATACTGGGCCAACCGTGCCTAATAGTGTTCGGGGCCATCACTTCAATACCATACCTCAAGATAAAATTTCCAACGCCATATGGTGTGGGAAAAGTGCTGGATGACCAAGTTACCAGATGGACATGCTACATGTCCCAAATCGCTCCTAACGACATCACCAGAGTAGTAGGAGAATTTGACAATCGAGACGAGACAACCTTGCAGCAGGCACAGCCCGGTGAGGCAATCGACCTAGTCCTATTGAACTGGAAGATCCAGAAAAGTACATATGAATTGGTGGCTCACTCACCGGTGCGCTGTGCGAAGAATTGATCACATTCCTGCGACGGAACGCTGACATCTTCTCATGGACTCCTGCTGACATGCCTGAGATTCCGAACCGGGTAATTGTCCACAAGTTGGGTCTCGACCTGAACCGAAAACCTGTCAGGCAGAAGTGGAGAAACCACTCAGTGAAAAATTTGATTGCCATCCAGGAGGAAGTAAAGAAACTGCTAGATGTTGGATTCATCAGAGAGGTCCAATACCCTGATTGGCTCTCCAATGTAGTCCTGGTAAAGAAGAGCAATGGGAAATGGAGAATGTGTGTCAATTACACCGACGTTAACAAAGCCTGCCCAAAGGATAGCTTTTCTTTACCCAATATTGACCTACTGGTAGACTCGACATCCGAACATGAGTTGCTGAGCTTCATAGATGCCTATTTAGGCTATAACTAGATCCGGATGAGTCCGGAGAATGAAGAGCATACCTCGTTCATAACAGACCAGGGGACTTACTGCTATAAGGTGATGCCCTTTGGACTAAAGAACGCAGGAGCTACCTACCAGCTGTTGGTAAATAAAATGTTTGAAAAACAGATCGGCCGTAATATGGAGGTCTATGTTGACGACATGGTCGTCAAGAGCAGAATTACAGGCGACCATATACGCGATCTGGCGGAGTCATTTGAGGTGCTCCACAATCATTAAATGAAGTTGAATTCGGCTAAGTGCATCTTCGGGGTAGCCTCGGGAAAATTCTTGGGTTTCATCGTCTCCCAACGAGGGATCGAGGCAAACCCAGAGAAGATTATGGCCCTCGTGAACATGGCTTCCCCACGAAGCATCAAGGACATCCAGCGATTGACTGGACGATTGGTAGCCTTGTCTCACTTCGTAGCGAAGTCTGGTGACAAGTATCAGCCATTCTTTAAGGCTCTGAGGGGAACAAAATCAAACGGGCTCCAATGGACGGCAGATTGCCAGGCGGCCTTCAGTGAGTTGAAGCAATACCTGGCTAACCCGCCATTACTAACATCACTAAAGATTGGCGAAGAGCTGTACCTCTGCTTGGTGGTATCGGAGGTCTCCCTCAACTCTGTCGTCGTACACCAGGACTCCGATACACAACGGTCGGTCTACTATGTGAGCAAAACACTAACCGGCCTAGAGACGCGCTACTCGCGCACAAAAAAGTTGGCCTTAGCTCTCATATTTTCCCTGCGAAAACTAAGGCCCTACTTTCACGCACACCGCATCATAGTTTTCACTGAGCAGCCTCTAAAGAGCATACTCCAGAAACCTGATGTTTCTAGACGGTTGATAAAGTGGGCTATCGAATTGGGTGAGTTCGACATTGAGTTCAGACCCAAGCCAGCCATAAAGGCACAAGCTCTGGCCGACTTCATTGTTGAGACCACGACTCCGTCTCTCGAAGAGCAGTCCTTAGAGAACGCGGAACACCGCATGGAGTCTCCAGAATGGATACTCCACGTAGACGGATTATCCACAGACACGGGCAGTGGAGCAGAGGTGGTCCTCATGACCCCTGACGGGTTTGAGGTGAAATACTCCCTTAGACTTGACTTTTCGGCCACCAACAATGTTGCCGAATATGAAGCCCTACTAGTTGGGTTAAGATTAGCAAAGGAGTGCTCATCCAAGTGACTGGCTATTTACAGTGACTCCTAGCTGATCGTCAACCAGCTTAATGAGAACTTCGAGGCAAACAACCCACATATGGCCAAATACTTGGCCAAGGCAAGGGAGGCCGTCCGCAACTTCGACAATCTAACCTTGGTCCATTTTCCCAGAACTAAAAACTGGAAGGCCAATCAGCTAGCAAGAGCAGCGATGACCGAAAATCCAGAATTGTACTCGAGGAACATGAGGGAGGTCCTTAACGCTCCTAGTATAGAGGGACAACAGGCAATGCAGGTCTCCAGGGCAAAAAACTGGACAACACCCTACCTGAGGTATCTAGTAGACGAAACATTGCTAGAAGATGCAGAAGAGGCTAGCCAGATAAAGAGAACGGACTGCTAGTACGCTATAGTCGATAGGCGGCTGTATCACCGCGGCTACTCGACTCCGTACCTCTATTGCCTAACCCCAGAAGAGGCAGACTACATCGTGAGCGAGGTGCACCTTTAGATTTGCGAATCGCATGTCGGTGGAAAAAACCTAGCATTTAAGATCATGCAGCAGGGCTACTAGTGGCCCTCGATGAAAAAGGATGCACTCGAGTTTATAAAGAGGTGCGAAAGCTGCTGGCTTCACGGCAACCTTCGCCACCAGCCATCTGCTAAGCTAAAATCCCTTCAGGCGCCGTGGCCCTTCGTGCAATAGGGGCTTGACATTCTTGGCCCATTTCCCATTGCTACCAGGCAAAGGGAGTTCATCATAGCAGGTATCGACTACTTAACAAAGTGGGTCGAGGCCGTCCTGCTAGCCAAGATCACAGAACACAACGCACTTGAGTTCGTCCACCAGAATATCATCAGCAGATTTGGTATTCCAGAAGTCATTGTGACTGAGAACGGAATTCAATTCTCAGGGAAATGCTTCACCAAGTATTGAACCAATATTGGGATTAGGCTGGTCCACACTTCGGTGGCATACACCCAAGTGAATGGACAGGTGGAGGTCACGAACCGAATGCTACTCCACAGGCTCAAGACCAATCTGGAGGATGTAGGGAGCTCCTGGGAAGACGAGCTCGCCTTGTCCTTTAGTCTTATCGAATAACTCCAAAGGAACCAACACGTGAGACGCCTTTTAGCCTCTGCTACAAGACTGAAGCGGTGATCCCGGTTGAAATCGGGCTTCCAAGTCTTAGGGTGAAATCTTTTGACTTGTAGGGTAACTCCCAGAAGATCCGGGAACACCTAGACTTGTTAGAAGAAGCCCGCGATACCAGTAGAATATGGACCATAGCCTAGCAACATCGAGTCGCCCGCTACTACAACAAGAAGGTGAAAACAAGGCAGTTTGATGTCGGGGACTTGGTCTTATGGAGCATTGAGGCCATGGGAAAGGTGACCGGCCGGAACAAGCTCTCCTTGGATTGGGAAGGGCCTTTTCTAATCTCCGCCGTCCTGCGAAAAGGGGCATACAAGCTATGAATCCAGGACAAAAAGTTGGTCCCGTAGACGTGAAACACAATCCACCTCAAATGCTACTTCCAATAAGAACCCAGGTATGTATTTTGCATAATTGTATATGTACATTTGTGTTCACGATTCAATTAGTAAAACAAGTGTTTCCTTAGCATATTGCGTATGCATATATATGTGGTTTTCATTGCAGGTTTGAAATGACCTAGGCTGCCCCTAAGTCGGGAGGGTCTTTACTCTCTCGTTACTAAACCTTGGTCATCTAGGCGGCCCATGAGCAGTCATATACAAACCCTGGTCATCTAGACGGCCCATGAACGGTCGTGTATAAACCCTGGTCATCCAGGCGGCCCATAAGCGGTCGTATTTAAACCCTGGTCATCCAGGCGGCCCATAAGCGGTCGTATTTAAACCCTAGTCATCCAGGCGGCCCATGAGTGGTCGTCTCTAAACCTTGGTCATCCAAGTGGCCCATTAGCGGTCGAAAAAATCTTAGAAGGCTAACGAGCACACGCGACAACCTCCATCATAAGGAGATAGCGTGATCAGCCAATAATGGTCAAATGGAGCAAAACGCTCCACCAAAGTAGGCTGCCCAAGTCTGCACCTGGGCAGCGCCACCAAGCTTTACTCATAGGTGAATTCTAAGCCAGCTTAACACACGTGATGGCCTAGGAAACGCAATGAACGCCCTAGAAAGCAAGACGGGCGGCCAACTCGTAGGAATCCTGCCCAGTTGGCTACCAAGAACGACAAAGAAGCAAAACACAAAATGCACTTGTAAAAAGCAAGAATGCCTGACATGCACGAAGCTACTTGTATTATTGCTAAATGGTAAGATACATCATTGAATTAAAAAAAAAGATAAAATAAAAAACTACAATCACAAAAAGCTATGGAGGCGGCGGTGGCCCCTGTCTGTCTCAAGGCTCCCCCACAAGGCTGTCGAGACGCTGTGCTGATCGATTCGACAAATTGATAAGATCTACAGGGAAGTCAGGATCAACCAGCCACATAATACACTGGCTAATGTTGATCCCTTCCCACAACTACGCCAGCATCATGCCCTCAACCTCGTGGGGACGAATACGGAGGCTTAGGTCATTCTCTAGGGTAGCCATTTGCCCTGCAATCGGATCAAGGTTCCCTTTAACACACTCATTCTCCTCCTTCAAATGAGTGACCTCTGCTTTCAAGCTCAAGTTCTCCACCTCCATGCCCGCCAGAACAGACTCCAGGGTAGTCGCGTCTTCTTGGTACTCCACCCCCTAGAGCCACCAACTTAGCATCAAGCTAGGCAATCTCCCTATCCCTATCGGAGATCACTATATCTCTCTGCCAAGTGCCTTGACAACTACGCTCGAGACTTTGTCAGCCTACGCACACAAAAAAAAGAGGGAGGTTATAAAAGGCAAATTAAAAGACACGGCGGGAAACAGATTTATACCTCCCAAATTCTTCATGCTGGCCTGTCTGGCCTCGCACCCAGTTCCAATGCCAAAGGCAGTGAGCTAGGAAGGGGACCCACGTTAGTAGGGCTGGTGGTGACCTCAGCCATGAAATTCGCCATTAGATCCTTCGGAGTATCTTCCGTCCTGGCTGATTCCTTGGGAACGGTGGGGGGCTCCAAAATTGGCTCCTGCTACTCAGCCGGAATTACCACAATAGGTAATCCAACGAACAGCTCCTGCGGCCCAGGCACCTAGATGGATGGCTCCCGAGTCGACCCTGACGGCGCAAGCTATGCAAGAACAACGCGGGCGCTCAACCTGGCCTCATAAGCCTTAAGGGCCAGCTCCATTTCTATCCCGAATGCGGCGCCAACACCCGTAAAGTGCCGAGCAGTGAGGTAGCTAGGTCCTAAGGACGACAAAGAAGGCACCACCGAGGCCGCCCTCTTTTTCCTTGGATTGGGAGGACTTGCATCAGACGGGCGAGGACCAATGATAAAACCCTTCTTCCTCTTCTTTCTCTGCAAGACCGATGGCGGTAGGATTTTCAATTTCTCGACTGGAGACGAAGGCCCCCACTTGGCCTTCTTTGCCTCAACGCGAGAGACCAAGTGGTCTCTCCAGAAGTCTCCTAGGTTATCCTCTACCAGCTTAACCAGCCACTCTAAGGACGTTGTCTCAGCCTTGAAAGGCACCCCCGTTACACCTTAGGCACCTGGCCCCACTCCTTAGGCAAAGGCTAGGACTTTCCCACATTAACAAAAATGAACCGATTCTTCCAATTCTTGAGGGAGTCGTATAAGGCGGTGCTTATCTTGAGACCGCTGCGGGGGGATAAAGAAATCCACTCCGCTCCCTGATTAATCTTGAAGATCCCCCTAACCATTGACATCATCAACAGCCTCGAGTGTTGATGAAAGAAAATATAAAGGGAGTACAAGTACCTGATGGCGCTGGGATGAAACTGAGCGATGGGGACCTAAAGTGCCTGAAAAATCGACATCAACTTGTCGGGGACTGGAAGGCAGAGCCCACTCCTCAAATGGGCTTCGTACACAGTCATGAAGCCCGTGGGTGGCAAGAAAGCTCTGTCGTCCTTCCCTGGAACGCAGAAGGCAATCTCCTGTGGAATGTTATACTCAACGTACAAGACTTTCACGTCATTTTTACTCAAGACGGAGGCGATGTCAGCGATGGAGGCCATGGTTAGAGCTTGGGTTTTTTATTCTTCTCAACGGAATAAGGAAGACAAAGAAACAAGGAAGGCACATGAAATTCAAAATAAAACAAGCAGGCGGTTTAAAAACCCGTGTGAACACGAGACCAACTCGAAAGCCTGCGCCATCATTACCGCCATGTGTCGTTTCCATAAAAGAAGGCTATCGAATCAGATCCTCTGGCTCATTAAATACTGGGATCCTGAACATACCGCATAGAGACATGTGTCACACTTTTCTGACAGGACGGCTAATGACCAACGCTTCCTTCTCCAAGTTTCCCAGAAACTTTCCAAAATATGGTCAACAAATCCGATCAACGTTTTGGAAGTACTCAAGGCTCCTCTTCAGGCGGGCAACGACTCCGTCAGCAAAAACAAGCGCATCCTATCATGAACATACCGGAGACCAGAATCCTAACCACCGGCATGGGGGCTAGTGATGGGTAGGCCCATAGCTGGCACACCCAATAAGAAAAACGGCCCAAAGACCAGAAAAGCCCATGCTCGTGTTAGATGGTCAATGTTAGCATTGACCACACGGAGCATTAACCAGGTGGCCAACGTGCTTCCTCAAGACGGTTAACAGGAATGTTGACCGGAAGTACTGTAGCAGTAGGCCACGAAAAGACATGAAACCTAACACGGGCCAGGCCCAGTTTGGCAGACATTCCCGTACGCGACAAGCAATGGTACTTTCCCTGATTTCACACATTCCTTGAAGTTAATCTCCTCTAAAGAAGGCATCAATGGATTCAACGCCCTTCCCATGAGGAAGGCGCCAGATTCTCTCTCCCTACCAACGATGGAGCCTAACGGTAACAAAATATATAAAAGGAAGGTAGATAATTTGGAGACCCGTTACCCACTCAGAAAGGAAATGATCCAATCAGATCACGCCAGTCAAGCCTTCCAGCTCAAGGAAGACCGCCCAATACCAGGCAGGGATTACGCCTTCCTGGCCAAGGAAGGTCGCACTCCCCATCGTCTATATAACCCCAGAGTCTCCACTCTGGAGGAACACGAACTGAGACACAGATACAGACGAAAACTGCAACACAGTGCTTGAGCATACTTACTCTCAATCGCTTACTTTGCCAATCCCACTCCAAGCCTCCAAATTACAGAGACTTCGCCCGCTCCCTGAGAACCGTCCTTCTAAGCTACCACGCTTTTAGGACGTAGCTTCCATTCGTTTCTTGTGAACGTCGAGTCAGGAAATCATACACTCAACGAGTCACAGGAACGTCTCTTACATCTACAGGCCAACACTCCCACCAATCTTAATCCCGCTCCCTCTTTCTTTTTACTTATCAGTTTACCTTCTTAAAGTTCGAAGGCTTATTACTGACTTGAGCGTTGGAGTATTTTTGGTGGGAGAACATTCCACCGGCATCTGATCTCTTATTTACTGTAGTGGTGTGTAGGGTTTAGACTTGGTGAACGGAGCGGATCAAAACAATCAAGCGAATCCGAATCTGTTCGAAGTCGAATCCAGATACGCACCAAATAATAATAATAATAATAATAATAATAATAACAAAAAAGAAAGAAGAAAATAAGAATCAGGAGGGTTTCGGAGAGAAAGATGAAAAAAATGGGAGAAGAGAGGAGAGAGAGGAAGACTGGAGCGAGTTGCCATCGTCACCGCCGTCGGAGGTCCAAACATTGAAAATGGAAGTTGGCAACTTCCTCTCCATGGTGTTACCCTCCATTTTATGCATCGGTGTGAGTAGAGAGAAGAATCAGGAATCGAAGCAAAAACGGCTGCCATTCGTTCACCGTCGTTGCTGGAGGAAATCAGTGAAATCGAAGTAAATCTTTCCATTCTCTTTGTGGATATTGATTTTGGGGTTACATGTACCGATTTTGAGGGTAATCGAGTGAATCGGGAGAAATGGGGAAAAGAGAGGTGCAGTGGAGAGAGGAGTCACCAACGGCTGCATGCGTCGATGTTCGTCACTGTCGTCGTCGCTACGTGCTACTGATGTTGCCGCCGATGTCGCCGGGTGATACCGCCGACGTCGCCCTCCATCGCCCGAGTTGGAGTCGCCATCAGTGAAGGAGGATGTGAAGAGAGAGAGAGGCAGAGGCGTTTAAAGGGAGGAGAAAGGAAGGGGCACGCGATGGCAGAAAGAGGGACCGATTCGAGTACCTCAAAGTATCATTTTGGTAAATCTTTCTAGAATAAATTTGAGACAAGTATTCTCTAACTCTAACTTTGGTCTAATTTTATGTTTAATAATATTTGACTACTATTGAGAGATTTTACTAGCATGCATATTATTTTTATATACACTATCTATTTATTCTATACATGCACGTATGTTTTACTTGTTGTTCGATGGTTTTATACCGATAGTCAAAATTTGGGGGATTAAATGTATCATGAATTATATATTATTTTTTAGTATTTAGTTCCTGTTTTATACCAACAAATATGCCCAATGTTTCTGCATACTTGGAATTTGAAAATTATGATTTATAGTCTATTTATGTTATAGTCCATGATTATCTGCATATTTATTTTTTTATGAAAAAGTATCTGTTAAAGCCTAAGACTTAAATCCATATAAATATAAAAATTTGTATCTGTATAAGCTCAAAGGAATGTGAAATATGTTACTATATTATCAAGAATATTAAATTATGAATCCGTATCAAGAAATTAGAATTCTACAATCTATTATTTATTTTCGTATTTTCCCCGAGAGTGAGAAAATCAAGCAAAAAAGGTTATGAATATTTGTGTAGAATTTCTAATATGAAATATAAAAAGAAATCAAAAAATTGGACCAATAATTTTTATTTTAGAGGATAGAAATCCTTGACATACCTTAGAATATTTAGTGTAGATTATTGTCTGAATAAATATCACTGTGTGGTTTTGGCTTCGTCTATCGGGAGATAATAGATAGTACCATTCTGTTTTTTGGGAAGTAAATAAGAAAGATAAGGCTACTGATTTGTGTGGATTGAATATAATATGTCATGTCATCGGGATGTAAATAAGAAAGAAGTATTACTATGTTATGCGATTTTGGCCTTTGATTATGTATATTAATACAATCCAAATATCATTCAAACGCTTCGTCAACTGGTAAGGCCTACTAACTCTGATCCTTAAAAATAAATAAGTTTTCTATATATTTGAAAGCTAAAGAAATTAGAAATAAAATAAGAAAAATAAAATGTGTTTCGAAAATACTATTTGATCATGTTTTATATTATATATGTATTATGATCATATTCCATTCCTTCGATT
>JAODPA010031712.1:0-12436 GCA_025585075.1 Nepenthes mirabilis
TATTTTTATTATTATTTAACTTCTCATGCATTACAAATATATCATTGTAGTTGAAGTGATTTTTTACTATCGTTTGAAATAATATTCTAATGTGGTTCAAAGGTTGATGTTTGAATGCAAAGATTGCATTCTATTGCCAATTGATGCTCAAACGTTAACTTTAGAGTTTAAATGCCACAATACCTTTATGCTGCCTAGAATCATGTACATCATCTCACGCTTGAACCCCACTCCTCCTTTGCTCCTTCGATTTTCACATGTTTTTTCTTCAAATCGCTTTCAAAGTCTGTGGTTTTCCTTCTTGCTCTATTGGATCTAGCTCTTCTTCTATCATTTTTCAAGTTAATCCTATTAATTTTGAAGTTCTAGTGTGTTTTTCATATATTTTTTTATTCTTGACATATTTCCATAATTTTTCAAAAACATTTTTCATCTTTCTCTAGATATAATGTTGTAATCATGATTAAGAATGTGTTATTCACCTTAAATCACGCCAATTTATCTAGATTCGAGATTTTCTAGACTGATATGTGCAATGGAAGCTTTGGTGTTCAAACAGTGTTCAAATGTTAACTATATCAGCTTATTTCTCTTATAAACATTTTCAAATTTTGCTAAATTTTGGTTGGATTGGCCCATGTTTCTAGTATTTTATAGCATTTTATTACAGATTACTACAAAATCCATTACAAAGAAGAGAATTCCCAAATGTCAAAGTGGTGATTTGAGCAGTAGCGATTCTTGATTCTAGTGTCTCACTACTACTGAGGTTTGTTCCTCCATTCTTAATACTAGAAACTTGCTGGAGCGTGAGCTGTCACTCCAGTCACTGCTTCATCGTGTCTCGCATATATGTATTTATTAGATGTGCTTACCTTTTGTCACCGACTTATCACCTTCGGTTATCCTCCTAGTCTAGAAATTCTTTTCTATCATGCACCAAATATATCTTGATAGATCTAAATTTTTAATGTATATTCATGATTAAACTATCGAATCACACTTGAGGTGATTTGGAACATTGTTAATATTTCCTTTGTACCATCACTCGACTATCCTTACAGTAAGGAAACAATGCCATTTACTAATGAGGTTTTGTCTTATCTATCGTCGTATCCCCACTGCTATGATAGTCGTGGTATTAGGACAAGCCTATTATTGATTGATTTTTCTATCTTTTACCATATTCTAAGTTTCAACACCTTTTCAATATCTCATCTATCGATCTTTTTCTTGTCTTGTACATTATTTTTATATGTTGTCCTTCAGGGTGTTGTCATAAATGTTTTGGTCATTATTTGTGAGTAGTTTATAGATACATTTGAGGACCCTCTACCTATCGGTTGCCTTAATATTGCCTCATCTAGAATCTTTTATCCTCCTTCTCCATCCGTATACCAGTTGTTCTTTTTATATTTTTTTTATAATGATTGGTCGGCATAGTCACATGTATTCAGAGTTGACCACACGCATCTAGTTTTGTCTTTGCTCTCAGTGACTCTATCCATCCTCCTTCCACTAGGTAGACATCTAGAGGTCCTTCATCTTCTCAGCTCATTGAGTCTGCTGATTCCATTATGTACCTCCTACGTCAGATGCATTTTCAAATGAAGCAAATGTCTTCATCACAATCAGAGTTTTAGGTGAACTTGCAGTAATAGATGGAGTAGGTCTTCGCCTCTTAGGTAAATTTCCCAACAAATGTTAGGTATCTACAACCGGAATTAAGAATATGTAGATAAGAATGACTCGTCTAAAGCATAGGGCTGAGTAGTAGGCTCGGAACATTCAGCAGGTGATGCCCAACGATGTAGTGGAGACTTCGAGTGATGAGTCTAACTCTTAAATAGTCACTCCTTGACAATTTTTGTCAAAAGATGGAGATGTGTCTATATCGAGGAGGATATTAGAAAAACTAGGTTATATTCTGGCATGTATCCAAGAGTTATACTATTATACTCTACGAGGGGGAGCATTGTACTATATACATTACTACTATTATACTTATAATGATTATTGTCTTAAATATTGATTATGCTACTAGCTGTAGTGATTTATTATATTCCATTATTTTAGTACTGATATTATGAATATTTTTTTAGTATTATCTATTTTGTAGGTAAATAAGTCTATTAAATACTATACGTCATTACCATCATATTAGTTCTTTAGTATCTATATATTTGTCAAGTAGCAAGTGTTGGGGTTCGAACAACCCAGGTCTACCCGATCTGACAGTGGCGAAAAATCCAAACCCCCTTGTCATCGTTAGCCATCATTAGTGCAAGCACAAAAAATAAAAAGAGGTGCACAATATTTTTAATGTGTAAAACCCTTCTCAATTAATGGTAAAAACCACGAGATAAATTTTAAAAATTATCCACTATGTAAAACCGATTACAAAAAATTTTGAGACAGAATACAAGCGACCAACGCTGGCTACACAAGCCTTCTAAGAACTAAGAACAAGAAAAACCTCATCAAGAGTAAGAAAACTCTTCTTCCATCTTATCTCACTGTTTTTCTTCTCTCTTTCCTCTCACCGTGGTGCTTTTTACTTACTGACATTTTACATAGCGTGGTGAAACGGTAACCCCGTTTTACCCCTGCATACATGCGGTCGGGGCATAGCACTCCTGGTGACACACCCACCAACACTTGGTGTTTTTCACACATATTATCCTGAAGCTCTTGGTACTCTCATATAGACGCCCGGCTCTAAATCCTCATCTACTCAACTGGCCGATCTTACAGATGATTCATGCCATGTCTTCACCAGTTCTCGAGCTTTTTGCAAGCCCATGCCCTGCACATTAGCTGCGCATGTTCTAATCAGATAGTGCATACTCTAAAAAGCTTGTAGATCTGGTAGGTCAACTATCTACTTTGAAAAGGTCTGTCATCAACTTTGTAGTACAGACACAGTCAGTTAACCACCCGTTGACAAGATTCTTCACTTAGTCGGTCAACTTATTGACCAGCAGGCGCTCCAATATTTTCTACTCTGAAAATAATCTCCGAATATCCTCTCCGGATTTTCTCTCTAGCCTTAACCAGCCAACCTTCTGTTAACCAGATTTTTCTCCCAACCAGTCAACATTTCATTGATCATCTTTAGCATTCATCCGGTCAACCTTCATTGACTGTCCTCTACTTCCATCCGGTCAACTTAATCATTAACCGTCTTCTACTGTCATCCAATCAACTTTTCCATTGACTGTCTTCTATTGCCCGTCCGCCATCCAGTAGTACTCTTGTAGCCCTCAACCGGTCAACCTCCAGTTGATCGGCTTTTTCACTCATTCGGTTAACTTTTAGTTAACCGACTTCTTCACTCATATGGTCAACCTCCTGTTGACCGGTTTCAGCTAGCTAATGACGATTCCGTTTGTTAAGTCACCTACAAGGGAGTGACCTACCCTGACAAACTTCTCCTTACGACCTTGTGGAGAACCTTCTCCCTTTATCCGGCGACCGTCATCGCCTGCCTTCCAGCAGTTTTCCTTCAACTGGGGTCCTGGTGCTCAGCTCTGCCTTCAGCCTTGCTGGCTCTGCTGTTGGTCCTACGGGGTTCACCATTGGCCCTGCTGGTTTTGCAGTTAGCCCTACTCAGCTCCGCCCTTGGTCCTGCTAGCTTCACCTTTAACCCTGCACAGCTCCACCCTCGACCCTGCTGGCGCCACCCTAAAGTCATCAATAGACTTCCAGGTTGAAAATCACATTCAACCTCAAGGACATGTCACACGCCTTTAGCACGAGCCTCCTCCCATTGCTTATCCCTAAGCAAACATCCTTGATGCCAACTTCCTTCGATGAACCACCGCTACCCATCTTTAATACTCCGTGGTCTTTGGGCGTATAACTCCTGAAGTGGGACTTTCACGATGTCACAGGTGAGACGCCGCTGTCCATCACCCAATTCATCCCCTGGCTCGAAATGCTTAGTGATTCCTTTGCGTGGACAACCAGGAGGTCTCTGGCCTCCACCAAAGTGCTTTTTCTGTTCCTTCCTATCTACTCCACACTAATGGCGAGCACCTTTCTACTCCGGCAACAGATCGGCACCTTCGCAATGAGCCCTTTTAGATCAATATCCTCCACAAGTAGCCTTTTTTCGGCCTGGGCCAATCTCTGCTATCTTTAATACCACTTGTTGGGATTCAAATAACCTGGATTCTCACAATCCGACACAGCAGAAATCCGAACCCCCAATCATCGTCAACCACTATTAGTGTAAGTACAAGAAATAAAAAAAGATGCATAATATTTTTAACGTAAAAAATCTCTTCTCAATTAAGGGTAAAATCTACAAAATAAACTTTGAAAATTATCCACTATGTGAAACCGGTTACAAAAAATTTTGAGACAGAATACAAATAACCCATTCTAACTACACAAGCCTCATGAGAATTGAGAATAAGAAAAATCTCACCAAGAGTAAGGAAACTATTCTTCTCTCTTATCTCACTGTTTTTCTTCTCTTATTTCTCTCATCGTGGTGCTATTTGCTCACTGACATTTTACATAGTGTGGTAAAATGGTAACCTCATTTCACCTCCACACACATGCAATCGGCTAACAGCGCCCTTGGTGACACACCCACCAACACTTGGTGTTTTTCATACACATTATCCTGAAGCTCCTGGTGCTCTTATATAGACACCCTGACTCTAAATTCTCATCTGCTTAACTGACCAATCTTGTAGATGATTCGTACCACGTCTTCACCAGTTTTCGAGCTTCTTATAGACTCATGCCTGCACGTTAGTTGTGCATGCTTTGAAAAGCCTGCAGACCTGGTAGGTTAACTACCTACTCTGAAAAGGTCTGTCATCAACTCTGTAGCACAGATACAGCCGGTCAACCACCCGTTGATCGGATTCTTCACTTAGCCAGTCATCCTGTTGACCGGCAGGCACTCCAACAATTTTCACTCCGAAAATGCTCTCCGGATTTCCTCTCCAACCTAAGCCTATCAACCTTTTGTTGACCACATTTTTCTTCCAACCGGTCAACATCTCATTGACCGTCTTCAGTATTCATCTAGTCAACGTGGAGGTTGACTATCTTCTGCTGCCTGTCCGCTATCAAGTAGTACTCTTGTAGCTCTCAACCGGTCATCCTCTAATTGACCACTTCAGCTGCCTGATGACGATTCCATTTGTTGAGTCATCCACAAACAAGCCGAATTTGTACAGTCCGACACAGTGAAAATCCGAACCCCTAGTCATCGTCAGTCACTATTAGTGCAAGCACAAGAAATAAAAGAGATGTATAATATTTTTAACGTGAAAATCATTTCTCAACTAAGGAAAAAAAAATCACGGGACAACTCCGAAAATATTTCACTGTGTAAAAATTGGTTACAAAGAACCCCCGAGATGGAGTATCTGTAACACACTTGAGAACAATTAAGAAAAATCTCTCCAGAATAAATAAGGAAACTCCCCTTATTCCCACTCTATGTTTTTCTCTCTTCTTCCTCTCATTGGTGGTACACTCTTCTCACACATTTTATAAGTATTTGGCTACACAAGCCCCTGGCTACACAAGCCTCGGCGATTACTCGCCCATGGAGATTGCTCACCGAGGTGATATTTCACACCCTCTTGTGCCTTGCACCCTTGGTGTTTTCACATACATATCACCGCATACCCAGTATGCATATATATATTGAGCTGCTTAGAGATCACCAATCAATAGGCAAGTTGCGTGTGCATGTGGACAAATACCTGCCACCAACTCTGCAATCTGCAAATAACTTTGCCCACTAACTTTGCAACTTGCCACCTGCACAGATAGTGCATGCATTGACAAGTCTGCTACCTGCTCTGCAAAGCCAACTGTCCATAACGTGCTGCCAACTTTCTACGACGTCCTCGGTCGTTGCTGCAATCAAGTCCTCGGACCATCTGTGCCCTTTCGGTCTGTCAGACCCGGCAGAGGTCTAGAAGAAGTTTTAGAGTCGATATAAGTGTAAGTCCTTGACAACCAGACTGCATATGAAGAAACAGTTTTATAACTTGCAGTTGTTCGAAGATGAGTGCTTCGAGAAGCACTTAGACGAGTTTAACCCGCTGGTGACGCTGATATCGGCTCTTGATGAGGAGATCGAGGAGGAAGATAAAGCATTTGTGTTGCTAGCATTCTTGTCAGCCTCGTATGATCATATTGTCATGACGTTGCTGTTAGAGAAGGACACACTGAGATTCGACGAGGTCATAGCTTCCCTACTTATGAACGAGTCAAGGCGAAGGGAAAGTAATGAGGCCATAAACTCTCGGACAATAGCCGAGGACTAGCAGTCGGGGACGAGAAAAATTGAAGGAACGAGGTGGAGGTGGCAAAATGGTGATGAGCAACAGTCGGAGCAAACTTAATGAGAGGAGTTACTTCTTTTGTGGCAAAAAAGGTCACATAAAGAGGGGCCGCCCACAGAGAAGCCAAAGGGAGGATAGAAGTGATTGTCAGGAGAAAAGGGATCATGCTAATGATTAGGAGACTTTTGCTTTCTATGGAGACCTCCTGGTTGTCCATGCAGGGGAAGCACGGAACCGACCATGTCAGGAGATGAGTTGGGTAATGGACATTGGGGCCTCACACCATGCGACATCGAGGAAGTCCTACTTCACGAGTTATACGCTCGTTGGCCACGTGGTGTTGAAGATGGATAACGGTGGCTCGTCTAGGGTTGTTGGCATCGAAAATGTTTACTTGAGGACAAACAACGAGAACAAGCTTGTGCTGGAAGGTGTGCGACATGTCCCAAATCTAAGGTTGAATGTGATTTCAATCAAGAAGCTTGATGAGGAAGGCTTCAAGACGGTGTTTGGTGATGGCTAGTGGAAGCTCACCAAAGGCGCCTCAGTGATGGCAAGGGGAAGTTGGACAAAAGCAAAATGCCCAATTTGCCAGGCTGGCAGAATTTGGAAGGAATGCCTGTTTGGCATGAATGGATTTCCTGTTTAAAATCCAGTTAGGTCCATGGGTGCTAACTCAGAAGATTTTCTGAACGCGCGTAATCTCAGGGTACCGTTTATACAAAATATCTTAATATTATTGGCAAGAACAAATTTTCTTTGAAATAAAATATTCGACGGATCAATAATATATATGCATACTGTAAACGGTGAAAAAATGGTATGAGAGATTCAATGGTGAAAAAAAAGAAAAGTATACCACCAGTGAGGAGGAAGAGAGAAAAAATAGATAGTGAAAACAAAGGAGTATTTTCTTCTTTAACTCTGGAGAGTTTTTTCTTTGATATTCTCGGGTGTATTATAGATACTCTATCTTGGGCGTTTATAATCAATTTTTCACATAGTGGACGTGCAGTAGACTTTGTGTCCCGTGATTTTTTCCTTCGGTTTGTGACAGATTTTTCGCATAAAATTTGTGTGTATTTCTTCTTCCTCTTTTTCTTTCACTGTGCGTGATTTTGCGTCATTTTGTCCGACCGACCTTTTGCCCCAACACTTAAGACTTGCCATACAAAACGTGCACAGGGGATTTTACATGGCAAATAGAAGTCTGTCAATCATACTAGATTTGTCTACCCTAGACCAGTGCAGACCACAAATCTTTGTCAAATGATACTGGAACACATCTCAAGCTGATCTTATCAAAAATTTCAAACTGATTTCCAAAGGTCCAAATGAAGAAGTCACCACTGAAAAATTTTGGTAGTCTTTTAACGGCTATGGCTTTCACCCTTTACAATGCAAAAGATTAAATTATGTAAATATTCAATACATATAAAAATATTTGTCACTAGATACTATAAATATAAAATAATATTTAAACAATAAACAAAATGCATAAATAAATTAACACAATGTGTGAAAATGAAAGAAAATATCGGGAGCAAAATAATTTTTAAATAAAATCTTCTGAACTTATCAGTTAAGTCGAAGTAAATCTATTATGAAAATGTCATCTTACAAACTAGATGGTACAAAATCGCTAGTCTTTAGCCGACTTACTCTAATATGTAACATTTATTGAAGAACATAGCAGATTTGTTTCTTAGCGACAAAATCAGATGCATTTTAATCTTTTCTTAGACTTTACTTCATTGTCTCGTAAATAATCAACACTTCTAAAACTTTAGAATTTAAGTTACTGATGAAACTCTAAAGGTTCACAAGTGTGCAACAAGTAATTTGATGGTAGTAGAATGATTTTCGAAATGAAAAAACTTTGTTGTACGATTCCCAAATCATGGACGTGGTTTCTTTTTTCCTCATCACTTTTCTAACTCTAATTATCTTTTTATGTGGATGATGGCCTAGTTAAGTGAATTGAGTTTATTTATAATTTGGGACAAAAAAACGTGAAATGGCAAAATTTAAACACTAGCTTGAATATTACGAAGCATGTGCGTGATTCAACAGTGCTTGTACTTAACCTATTCTATTGATTTGCACATATATACAATCAAATAACGTTTGTACATGACCCATTTTGTTATTTATAGAGAATGTTTATGAGTATATAACCTAGTTTTCAAATGTAGGTCAACGTTAGCACGTGGATGTGTGACCTAGGTGTTTTTGAGCACCCAATCCATTTCATCTTTCATGAGCATGTATTGAGTTACAGTATAACCTAACTAATAAATAAAACAAGTTAAATATAATTCAACTAGGACTAAGTCTTTTCACAGAAATAGTATAATAAAATTGACCTAACAACTTTTTTTCCTTTGAAATTTTATGATAAAACCCCTCACATAACTTATATAATAAATATGCTCTAAATACTACTATATTAAAGCTTGCTATTGGGGTAGGTTACTCCCTTACGAGTGACTCAACAAATAGAATCGTCATCAGGCAATTGAATCCGGTCAAAAGAAGGTTGATCATCTGATTGAAGAAGTCGGTCAACTGGAGGTTGACCAGTTGAGGGTTGTAGGAGTACTGTTAGAGGGCGGATGGGTAGTAAAAGATAGTCAACAAAATGTTGACCAGGTGGAAGTAGATGACAATCAACGGAGGTTGACTGGATGAATACTGAAGATGGCGAATGAAATGTTGACTGGTTAGGAGAATAATCCGATCAACAGAAGGTTGACCAGTTGAGGTTGGAGAGAAAATTCGGAGAGGATTTTCGGATAGTATTTTTGGAGTGGAAAATACTGAAGCGCCTTTCAGGAGAGCTTTCTGGTCAACAGGTTGATCGGCTACGAAGGCAGAATTTACCGGTTGGTGACACCGGTATGGAATTGCCCGTGGACATGGCTGAGTGCACAGTAGCATCCGAAGACATGGGCTGTGCACAAGGACGATCGAAGATATGGGATGTCTGAGGTCATTATCACTGCATGGAGATCAAGGAACACCAGATGACTCTGTGATATGGAGTGTATTGTCCACCAAACACAACTTAATAGTACAGTTGGTTGGATCCTTCTTGTCTTGCCACTCATCCTTGGTCAAGTTCTCCAACTTCTTATCCCTTTTTCGAAGAACTTTTACCGTCTCTTCTCAGGTCAAAATATTCATCACCCTTTCCTACCAAAGGATAAAATTATTTTGCCCATTAAACTGCTCCACACTGAACGACACATTTTTCTCCGACGACGTCATCCAACCGACGATTCACAAACCTATCTCTGATACCACTTGTTGGGGTAAAAGGTCGGTCGGATAAAATGACGTAAAATCACACACAGTGAAAGGAAAAGAGGAAAAAGCACACACAAATTTTACGTCAAAAATCCTTCACAAATAGAAGAAAAAAAATCACGGGATACAAAATCCACTGCAAGTCCACTATGTGAAAAATTGGTTACAAACGCCCGAGATGGAGTATCTTCAACACATCCGAGAATAATAAAGAAAAAACTCTCCAGAGTTAAATAAGAAAATACTCATTCGTTTTTACGCTCTGTTTTTTCTTTTCTTTCTCATTGGTGGTGCACTCATTTTTTTTTCACCTTGAATCTCTCACACCATTTTTCCACCTTTTACAATATGCATATATATTGTTTATCCGTCGAATATTTTGTTCTAGACAAAATCTGTTCCAACCAACAATATGAAGATACTCTGCATAAACGATATCCTAAGATCACGCATGCTCAAAAAATCTTCTGAGCTAATACTTATTGACCCAATTGGATTCCAAATAGGAAATTCATTCATGCCAAACTGGTATTCCTGCCAAATCCTACTAACCTGGCAAATTGGGCATTTTGCTTTCTTTCAAAATAGTTAAATCTTTAATTTTGTCCAACCAATAAATTCTACGCATACCAGTCATTTTGCCTTCACAACCGATCAACCCATTGACTGAAATACCAACTGAATAAAATCTGCACTTACCATTTGCCTTCTTGGCTGGTCAACTTGTGGACCGTCCATTTTGCCTCAAAGAAAATCTGTGCCTACCAATGGACATCCTTGGCCGTCCCGCTCCTTGACCGCTAGCCTCCATCAGCCGGTCAACGGAGTTGACCGGCTTTTGCTCTCCAAAAAGGTGCTCTGATATTTTTCACTCCGAAAATACTCTCTGCCAGTCAACTTCTGCATTGACTGTCTTTAGTTCTCCGCCGGTCAATATCTCGTTGACCGGAAACTGCTTTCTGATTTTGCTATCCGCTAAATGAACTCTGTCGTTTACTTTTCACAAAACCTCCGATGACAAGATTTCTTTATTGAGTCACCCACAAGGGAGTGACTAAACCCAACATTGAGACCAATCACCACATTTTTACCCCCGATGCATAGTCACTAAAAGCACTTGACACAAGATTTGTAGCAAAGAGGGTTGTTTCCAGCCTATCTTCGTTGGCACCGAGCCTTCATGAAGGCTACGAGGTTCTAGACAGGTAAGGAGATTGGTCACAAAGCTCTCAAGAGTGCTATGATTTATTTCACCGAAGAAGTTGAAACTGTTCAGTATTTAACCAGTAGTCGGTTTATCCTTCAGAGATTATCAGTTACTTTATCTAGAATTTTCTTATCAATATGATATTTATACTGTCAAAGACCAAATCTTAGATTGATTTCTCGACCTTATCGTGGTAGGGACTAAATTATAAATTGTGAGTCTTGATTGGGTATTAATACTTAGTTTATAAATAACCAAATATAAGTCAACAAATTCAAATGGCCAACATATAAATCTTGGGGTGTTTGATCAACCAATACCATAAGCTTATATTTACATTTTATTATTCAACTTTGAAAACAGAACTTAGAGACAAAAGAATAAATAAATGCCCATCATGTATTCATTGGTACTATATCTATATTTTTGACGACAGAAAAATATTTCAGAAATATCCTAAAAAAAAAAAAAACCCCTTGAGATACCATCGAGTAAACATGCAATTTCATCTATTTATTTATGGTATTGGGATCACACAACATAATAACGGAAATGCACGTCGAGTCAAAACAGGTGTCCAAATGGTGCTTGGACATCAATTTTGTAGCATTACTCTTATAATGATAATACCAAGACCTGAATTTCAATATTCAGAACAAAATCATACGTCAAAATACTATCTTACCTAATGTTAGCAATGACCGCGTTTGTTTTTGGTCATTACCATATAAATTCGTAAATATTATGATAATTGATTGAAATAGAAGTATATTTATTACATTTATTTCACCCGGAAAGATGTTTCTTATCTAAAAGCCCATGCAAACAAACCACAAAATTCACAAAGAAAATTCAATTCTTGTAAGAGCATGCATGCCTGCCAGGCCATCAAAAAGCAATCACGTCATCTATTACACGCTTGGAATATGGTGATCACAACATATATATATATATATATATACAGTCTCAATCAATAACCAAAATAATAGCAATTCTAACTAAGGTCAGGATTATACCATTCAAAGGAGTAATACGAATCCACACGAATCAAACTAACGTGGAATCAGGTATGTTTGAAGAAAAACTTACACTAACAACGACAACTGATTAAGTCGACCCGCCAATTTAGTCACACGAGTGCCTGACTTTTGTAATCATTCTGGATAAATATGCACCAAATCAAACTGCCTTGCTTTTTATCTTCGTCATTGAACACACTACTTCTTTAATTTTGCGTTGCAGGCAATTTGTGGAGCCACGAACTAAAGAGCACCCTGTGAAACCAAGAGAAAGTTGTGCGAATATGAGCGGGAGAGGCTGAAGCCAAAGCCAAAGCCAGCCAGCCCCTAATGTTGTGATAAAAAACCTATGTCTAGCTGGCTTTTTATAAGGAGGCCACCCGTTTACTTTTTTGTTTTTTTAATGGTGTTGATGCATTCTATATTGTCACATAGAATTAAAAGATTGAACAAATTTTTCTGTTGATCTGAGGAGAAGCAGGTCTAGTATTGGTAGCCGCAACTTCTTTTCATGTGTACTATAACAACTTAAAAAGAGATAAAATATATATATGACACGCTCTTTAATATATTTTTTATAT
>JAODPA010031723.1:0-12436 GCA_025585075.1 Nepenthes mirabilis
CCTTTGTTTTAATATTAATTTTATTCATAAAAAATTAAGTCAAATTGAATACATTTGCGGCTCTGGCTTCTGTTCTCCGCATTCTAGCTGTCGTCTTCTTGCCTCTTCTCCTCTCTTCTCTTCCATATTCAATCTTCAAAATCTGAAAACGATTTGGCTACGAGTTGCAAAATAGTCTGTGACGTTAAAGTCCAATGCCGTTATGCTCTTCAACTGCAACCGTGATTGGTGAGTGAGAGTGGCAGCATTATTGTCAATAACTGTGCATAGTTTTTGCTTAAAGCAGAAGTAATTTTTTTTATTCTTGAAGAGGAAGCAGTATGATACGTGCTCCATGTGCGGCTCATTGATGATCGACGAAGAAGTGACGGGGAAGGGGAGTTCTGGCGGAGGAAAAGACGGCTTGTGCGAGAGAAGGAAGAAAAAGGGAAAAGGGGAAAGGGAGAGGGGAAGAGGGAAACTAGAGGGAAAGAGGGAATCGAGGGAGAGGAAGTGAGAGAGGGAAAGTAATTGGAAAATATCTTCTACCCTTCATTATTTCTTGTTAGAGTAATATATGGGAATGGAACTTGTAACGGAAAACGGGGAACAGGGAACAGGAAAAAGGAAACGGGATGCTGAGTTCGTAACATTGCTATTCCCATCAAAATAACCTTATTCTCAAAGTTGATCAAGAAAATCTCAGAAAGTCTATGAACCCCCTCAGAGTGGAGAGATTCTGATTTGCCAGCAGTCCTCTGAATTATATCGTTTGCAGGTAGTCCAGTTAGAGAACTTGTAAACCCAGCAGCCATGTCAGCAGCCTTGCTGATACTTGAATTATGAAAACTCTTCAATTTATTGTCACTTACTTCAGATCTGGTTTTGATTTTCTGTCCTTGTTTTGACTCAGCAGTGATTGCATCTATTTGAGTACTCAGATCAAGAAATTGCTGGACTGCTTTAAGCCTGCCCTCATAAAAAAACCTCAGTTCAGATGATAGTTTTGCTTTTCTACGGTTAAATAATAGTGCGCAGTGGTTGGATAATGCCTCCAGTTCCTGTAGTTGTTCTGGACCTCCATATATGTAGAAGCACCTATCAAATGTCATTTCCTCATATAATTGATCATCAGCTTGGTGATTAGCTTTATTGGAGCTACTTTCAACTGCAATGCCAGTCTCTAAATCAACAATTCCATGGTCTCTTTACCCACATTTTCAAGAACCTGCATTCCCTTTGCAGTAAAAGCTTTTCCAGTCTCTAACAAGGACGGGGTAATAGTACCAGTACTACCATGCTGAAGAGATTCAGCAAGGTTTACAGCAGAATGCTCCAGCTTTTGAATGAAATTGGAACCCCCTGTCAATGCACTTCCCACTGCCTGCCATGCTCCTGACGCAAAATGTTTACTACATGTAATCAGTAGACTTTTTCTTCTTTGCTTATCCATCAACGATGAGGCAGTAGCAGTGCCCAAAACATTTGTTGCTCCTACTAAGACACTGGCTATTGTTACAGAATTTGGCAAGATACCAATCCACCTCTTGTCAAACATCAACTCCAAAGCCTTGCTTGGATGGCCCAACTGCGTGTACCCCACGACCATTGCAGTCAATGAGAAAAGATCAGCTTCTGAGAGACAAGCAAATACAGAACAAGCATCAATGGTGTTCCCACCTTTGACATACATGTCTAAAAAAGTTTCAGTCTTAATCACGAACCCATGAAGCCATTTCCCCGGATACAAGACTCCTGATTTCCCACAACCAGTTACTAAGCTCCCCAGTGTAAATTGAGTACCTGCAACCAGCCCATCTCGCATTCTATTGAACAAAATCACCTCCTCTTCAACACAGTCATTCTGCACGTACCTCGCAATTAAGGAAGTCCAAGAAACTACATTGCCATCAGTAATTTTATTAAACATTTTCTCAGCACATTTGATCTCTCCACACTTTGCATACATATCTACCAAACTAACTGCCAGTGCTTCCTGCCTTAATAACATTGCAAGGTACCTGCCTCCCTTCTTCAATATCCCTCAACTCACCACAAGCTTTCAATACAATAGAGAAAATAATATCATCGTTCTCTTTGAGGCATTTTCTCAAACAGTTGTAAAACTGGATTGTTTCGATGTATAACTCATTTAAAAAATACCATCTAATCATAACTTTATAAGAATAAACATCTTCATCTAGTTGTAAGGTCATTGTTCTGCCAAACTTATTATCAAATGATCCACCAGTAAATGAACCACCAGTTGGAGGCCCATGACCCTCAGTTCCACTCCTGCTTCTTTCATTCTTGAAGTAAAAAGGGGTTATAATGACAGAGCCGTTCAACAGTTTAGGGATGAAAAAACCGCAATTATGCACAAGAGGAGCAAGGTGTCTGCACTGAGATTTAGGCGTGATCACAAGTTGGCCGTGAAGGACCTCCCGGTTGGACTGACAACCCATGGAATTTACAATTTCTCTCAAACGTTGAGTGCTAGAAATACCCACTGTTGACAGTAGCAGGTGTTCATCGTCCAACACAGGAAGAGGCTGATGCACTGTTTCTGGAAATAATTCTGTTGGAAATTCGTCCTCATTGGAGCCAGCTATTGTGAGTGGAACGAGAATCTGACCACCTTCACCCTTCAGGCCAGCCTGCACCATAACAATTTGTGAGGCCTGAAACCTCCTAAGACCCTCATTACTCTTCAGCATATTCATCATAGCAATATTCTCACACAACTTCGCCCAGTGCCCAGGAGCTACTCTATCCTGAATCTCCCACCACCATGGCGACCTCACCGCATACAGTACCCGATTATCCGCAGTTGGTGGGGACAATCCTTCATTAGGCCCATCCACCGATACAACAACAGAATGGCCATAAATGATTCCTTGCAGCCGCAGAGTGGACGAACTAAGACGGCCCTCCAAAACCTGAAGAGATATGATTGGAGGGACCCCTAACCAGATTCTGGAAACAAAATGGCCAAAGATATGTTGGTGAACGGGTTTGGAAAACGGATCCGTTGGAATTTCATTGTCACTGGAGGTGGCCTCTGTATATGGAACAAGATTCTGGAGGGAACCGTGAAAAGTTTGGTGTAACGTGTTACAGTTAGAACACAACCCATGTGCTCTGTGTGAAGCCATTAGTGCAGTATTTGAGTTCTGCATTGGTAATTCTGGCGAAAGGCTGTGTGGTGGAGGAAGCTTTTGTCGGGATACGGTGGTAGGTTGCGCGCCGAATTGGAAATCAGGTGAAGCATTTGGATATGGTTTCTCGATTTGAGCCAATGTCGGCAAACTCTTAGCGAGGGATGGATGAATTAGTTTAGTTATGGATGCGTTAGAGGTGTTACCGGATGCATGTGACAATTTTGTTGGATATGCGCGAGGCTGTTGTAGGGGGATTTGGTTCAAGGAAGGAATATTGTTCGTGTGGGAGGGCCAAATCTGTGTGATAGTAGAGACGGAGGAAGCGATTCGAGTAGCAGGTGATGGTACTGACGCCGTGCTCGAAGTAATGGCAGTGTGACGAAAATTTACAAAAGTGGAAGCCGAAACCGGTGATGAAGTTGAAGACGACGAGAAATTGTAGTTGACAACGGTAGTCGGTTGAGGCGGCTGGGGCAGGATGACCTAATTTGTTCTGAGATAAGGGCAGAAACGGCTATTTGAGGAACGAGTGGTGGTACGGAACCAGTGATGGAAGGAATTGCAGGCAGAGGAACATGACGATGGAAAGCCATCGGAGATGAAGCTACAGGAAGCGAAGAGTTTACTAACCGGTTAGTGGCTTGCTCGAAGCTGTGGAGTGATTTGTTGAGTTCCACCATGGACGAGCTGAGTGCGATGTAGGACGACCGGATCTGTACGGTTTTTAAAACCGTGATGGACATACGAGCACCAAATCGGTCGGTAGCTCGTCGGAGGTCTTTCATCGTGCTGGCCAGTTCGGCGATGGCCACTTCGAGTGCGTCGAGTGCGCGTTCTTCATTCTCCTCTGCTGTTCTCTCAACGAAAGCACCAAATGATACGTGCTTCATCTGTGGCTCGTTGATGATAGACGAAGAAGTGACTGGGAAGGGGAGTTCTGGCAGAGAAGAAGATAGCTTGTGCAAGAGAAGGGGGGAAAAGGGAAAAGGGGAAAGGGAGAGGGAAAGAGGGAATCGAGGGAGAGGATGTGAGAGAGGGAAAGTAATTGGAAAATATCTTCTACCCTTCATTATTTCTTGTCAAAGTAATACATGGGAATGGGACCTGCAACGGAAAACGGAAAATGGGAAACTGGGAACGGGAAAAAGGAAACGGGATGCTGAGTTCGTAACATAGTATGAAGCTGAGGAAACCTGTTTTGTGCCTGCTTTTCGTGACCGTTGTTTCTCCAATTGTTCTTTACACCGACAGACTTATAAACTACTCTTCTTTTAGTAAGTCTCTCTCTCATTCCCGGCAATCTATCTCCTCATTTCTTTTTTTTTTTTCTCTTTGTTCTTGACGGTACATTTCTGAACTCCCTCCCCCCTTTTCAATTGCAGGTCGAGATGAATTCACTAGAAGTTTTCCGACATTTGTGAGTTAAATTTATCAACACAGTTTTTGATTCCGACACATTTTTTTTTTTGTTTATTCTGGGTTTTCCCAAGAGAAATTTCAAGAAATAGATCTTAATTCGATTGTTTATTTTTGTTTTGCTGGTCTCAGACATTCGACAGTGATAGCAGGCAACTAAATCTGCTTCCGCAGGTATTATTTCACGGGATCTCTGAATGATTTTAACGCTTTTCATAATCACGGTTTTCCAAGTGAATTTATTTCTAAAGGCTTTATTTGATGACTTACAGGAAATTGCAGCAGCCCAAAAAGAGCCGGTTGGAATTGCCTATACTGACATCTCTTCCGAATCTTCCCCCATTTCTGATTTCTCTGCTGGAGAGGACTCCCATAAAGTCGGACAGTTAAATCAAGGTTGGTTTTCTTTTCCTTTTGTCATTTTTACCATCCATTCTGTTGTGTGAATTTTTTACTAGATTGAATTGTATGTATTATCCATGTTTTTAGCCTAATACTATCTTCTTATGAGAATAAACTCAATAATTTTGGAAAACTAATATTTTGTAGAAACACAATCGGGGGGAGAATCGGGATCAGTGGAGCGCAAGGGAAGGGAATTGTCTGAAAGTGACGGGGATCAATCTGAACTGGACAATCCCATCAGACAAATTACTGATGGTGTTCGTGAAGAAGATACGGAACCCAATAAAGGAACTGGCAAGGACCAAAGGAACACTAGGAAGAGAAGTAAACCGATGATTTCTCAGCAGATTCGGCATACTGTTTCTGAGAATGTGGTTAGTGTTTACTTTAGTCCATAGTTTCCTTTAGATATTTGTATGTTTTGGGGGAAACTTCAGAAATGCTTCTGATTGTTACATTTACTTCCCTGGTTGCAAGAGGGAAGAAAATTGTTGTGAAGTGGTCATGAAGGACTGCAACAGAAAAGTGAGATCAATCGAGGATATCATGTGGAAAATTAACTTATCAGGGGTCTCATGAAGACAGTTAAAGCACATCATGGTATGCTTGGAACCCATGTAACAATAATTATTGGTGTGATGGGGTAATTGGATCAGATGTTTGAACCCAAAAATTACATGGTCATTACATAAATCTTTAGATTGTCAATGTAATTCAATTACTTATATGGCAACACAGTATATTGGAAATTTACATTCTCAATGTTTTCAACCGCACCATTAATGATTTAAACAACGAATGAATGTATCGGCTTATCACATGCAGCCAAGTGTAGCCCAGAAATGGCTGATAGAAGTTGCAAAGATATTTCTTGGTCTAATTTTCATACATTCACAAAGTCTTACAGTTACCTGCCTTTGTTCCTGAGCTGAATTGGCACAAGCCACAAGCGAGCAGCAGGTCAATATATGCTTATTTTGTTTCTTGTTTTGCTTGCATAACATGTCTAGCCCATTTTTATCTCACAAATTTGCTGTTTCCTTTTGATATTCAAATTGAATCTCACACTGTCCAATGAGAAAATAGAACGGTCAACCACATTTTATTATTCAGTTTCCCTTCAGTTCTCTCAAATGGTTACCCTTATCATGAAGAAAGGAAATCTCTCCTCCTGTTCTTGTTCTTTCTCAAATTTTCTGTTTCCTAGTTCCCTCTTTATGCCCCTCCTCCATGTATGAACTGATAGTACTAATGAATGTCTTAGTTACGGATAGCCTTCTAGGTTCCCATTCTTTTTCATTGCTTTTAGCTATTTTCGTTAGCACCAATTACTAATCTGTATTACAAAACTTGCTTACCCCTAAAAGTTTTCTTATTCTTCTTTGTTATCTGTTGTTTTGGCCGTAGGAGATCAAATATGAGCACCAATCTGGTCCAAAACCTGGTGACATTTATGCGAAATCAAGTGCAACTTCAAAAGCTAATGCTGAGAAAAATAATGATTACATGAGCATGCCTAATGCTCGGGTACGCTATATGAAAGATCAGCTTGTGAGAGCAAAGGTGTATCTTTCCCTCACAGGAACAAGGAACAATGCCCATTTTGTCTGAGAGCTCTGGCTGAGGGTGAAGGAAGTTCAACGGACACTTGGTATAGCAACCAAAGATTCAGAGCTGCCCAGGAAGTAAGTTTGGCTCCCACAACACTATGCTGTCAGCATGTTGATAAAAATTGTTACATTTAGGATTGATAATGATAGTTTCTTGTTCACTATTATACTTTCTTGATAGATCGTAAATGCAGTGCCTATGAGAAATTGAAGTTAATTGATCAAACATTGGCTAAAGGGAAACAAATTCTAGATGACTGTGCTGCTATGGTGAAGACGCTATGCGAAATCCTCCACTCAACTGAAGAACATCTCAGGGTGCAAAGGAAGCAGACAATATTCCTGACTCAATTAACTGCAAAAATGCTTCCTAAAGGTCTTCACTGTCTCTCGTTGCGCCTCTTGATTGAATACTATGCCTTGAACTCTTCCCAGCAGCAGTTTCCACATCAAGAAAATTTGGATGATCTGCTGCTATACCACTATGCGTTATTCTCCGATAATGTACTTGCAGCAGCAGTGGTGGTCAACTCAGCTGTTTCCCATTGCAAGGTAAGCCAGTGCACTCATGAAATTTCCTACTTCTGTTTCATCTGACCGCTGATGAGATTTAGCTGACGGAATCAGAACTAAAAACTGATAGTACATAACTATCATTATATTTGTGTTTTTTCTGTATTTTCTTCCAACACTGAACTTATCTTGCAAGATTCATTTTAATCAATTCTTGTGTTTTTGGCAGGACTCATCACGCCATGTTTTCCATATTGTTACCGACAAACTAAACTATGCAGCAATGAGGATGTGGTTCTTAGCAAATCCACCTAGCAAAGCTACAATTGAGGTTCAGAACATTGAAGAATTTACATGGTTGAATTCAAGTTATAGTCCTGTTCTAATGCAGTTGGGTTCCCCGTCAACAAGAGATTATTACTTCAGGATGCACCGTGCTACTCCAGATTCAAATTTGAAGTTCCGAAACCCAAAGTACCTATCTATCTTGAATCATCTCCGGTTTTACCTTCCAGAAATCTTCCCAAAGCTTAGCAAAGTTCTCTTCTTAGATGATGATATTGTAGTGCAGAAGGATCTCACAGGCCTTTGGTCCATTGATCTGAAAGGAAATGTGAATGGTGCAGTTGAGACATGCGGACAGAGCTTCCATCGATTTGACCGATATCTAAACTTCTCAAATCCTCTCATTTCAAGGAATTTCGATCCCCATGCTTGTGGATGGGCATATGGAATGAACATATTTGATTTGGACGAATGGAAGAGAAAGAACATCACCGCGGTGTATCACACATGGCAAAATCTGGTATGATGATTAATCGTATGTTACAGGTTGGCATGGTTCTTTATAGTCCCCTTTTTTATGGTCTAGCTGCTAATTCAAATCAGTTTTAAGTGCCTAACTTATAAAGGGGAATCTTAGCATAATGGCAACGTTATCTTCTTGTGATCTAGTGGTCATGAGTTTAAATATTGAAAATGACCTCATGTATAATACAATGTAAGTCTGTGTACAATAAACTCAAAAGTGATTTGATTATGACATGAAATGTCCTCTAATATATATCATATTAGTTATTTGGCGCCTTGTCAAAATCGCAATATACCGTAATATCTTAACTAAGATTTTGAATATTTGTTGATATACTCAATATTTTTTAATATATACTGGCCGATATTTGGCCCCTGGTTCTTGTTACATAAAAAATATACATCGAGTACATCCGGTGCCTATATATATATATATCAGGCAATAATGCCAATGCTGATATTTTAATCCATGGGTCCAACCGTTCCTCAGACCTGCACATGGAGAAAACTCGATGCACAGGGGTGAGGTTGAGGACCATTGGATGTTGGAGCACTGCCTGTAACTTCTATGCAGACTGCAATTTACTTTTCAAACTCTCTGAAATTGGTATGCAGAATCATGACAGACAGTTGTGGAAGCTGGGAACTCTTCCTCCAGGTCTTATAACATTCTGGAAGCATACCTTCCCTCTTGATCGGTTATGGCATGTCCTTGGCCTCGGATATAACCCGAGTGTTAACCAAAAGGACATTGAACGAGCAGCTGTCATTCACTTCAATGGCAACATGAAGCCGTGGCTGGAGATAGGCATGCCTAAGTATCGAAATAAGTGGTCGAAATACATCGATTACAAGCAGCTGATCCTTCAGGAATGCAACATCAATCTGTAAGAAGAGGGCATTTTCCATTGACATATATACTATCCAGCCAAGTTTTTGAGGTTAGTGTCATTTTGCCATGGATTTGTTTTCTAGTTATTTTACCTTGATTTGTGGATGCCGAAATCTCAGTTCTATCTCTGTGCATTACACTTAGAACATCTTTGAAAATTTAATTCTTTGTATTTTTCATGATATATAGTTGCAATTGCAGATGTATTTATATACCATTGGGACCTGCAAATTTAATGGTGGTGTAGTATATCAATATTCTTACGGTTTCAAGCTCTCATCTTTGAGCTTTTGCACTTATTCCTTTATGCAATTCCTCCACTATAACAGGCCGTTTGGTTGTTAAAAGAAAATAAGGAGAGAATGAAATAAATAGTATCAAGAATAGATATTTTCAGAAATAAGGCGAAAATAAATATTACCTTGTTTGATTTGTATAAATAATAAATATTACCTCCAAAATTAATGTAGAAATATCGTCATAATGGCTAAAGGAAAGGCAGGGGATGGCAGCAAAGGACTGGTAGTGGTACCAGTCGGTCGGAAGCGCCATTGGGGATCTGATTGTGAGTTACATGTGTTCTATCGGCCCCACTTCATCTTTTATTTATCTTTGCTGTATAAGTTTTTTTTGTTTTCCCTCAGGACGTGCCCTAAGTTTTGATCTACTTATAATTTGACTTTATTTAAGCATTATGTTATGTATATTATTATCACATATCTAAAATATTAATTATTTATGGAAAAAGCATCCATTAATCGGCATCGTTGGTATCAAGCTTCAGGTCCGTTGCCTGAGATGATGACCTCTGCCTGAGACATGATTGAGAAGATGGTGATTGAGCAAGGGTTTGAGTTCTGACTCCACATTGAAGGGGAACAAATTTAATTAATGCTAAGCATAGACATAGTGGACTAAATATCATGTGTGGTTATTGAAACCAATAAGATGGAAATCATACAATTATTCCTTATGAATTTGTGTTGTAAATATGATAGGATCATGATGGGAACTGGACCTGCAGAGGAGCACCCGAATTGTGGTGGCTAGACCAGAGAAAGGACTTAGTGGGCCAGCAAGCCCCTTGGTGACAAGGGCATATTTCACATTTGTTAGTCAGTCCACAATTTGTATGCTTATTTAAGGATGAGATAAGGATAAGATTCATAATGTTCATTAAGGATAATTAAATAATTAGAGTGATAATTAAGTTTCGTAGACCATATAAGCTCACTTTTAGACTCATTAAAGCAATTGTATAGAGCGATTTTGGCAAATTCTGGAGTTTGGAACTCATAAGAGTATTATATCTTTGTTCCTATAATTCGCTTTGTGATTCATTTGAGTTAATTGAGAGTCAATTATGTGATTCATATTGAGACATATGGTTAGTTTTCACCTTAATCTATCGAATTATAATCATAAAATTGTTTCATCTTCGTTTTACCTTTGGCTGAATTTGATTTGTTTGCAGGAATTTCATATAATCTGTATAGTCTAACTGAGTGATGATTGTGTAAAAAGGAACTTAATATTGTATCCTCATCGGAACTGTTATATCGTTTGATTTGTGAGAGTAGATGATTATTTCGTCTTTATTCTCAATGTTTGACTATATGTTAACCTTGATTATTGACAGTGAAGATCTGCCATTGGCCTTCTACTACTTCTGGCCAATGCCGGTGACCGGCCGAGTGGCATTCAGCCACCATTGTGATCGGCCAGCATGCCTCTTGCTACTATGAACAACTCACATTGCCTCCAACAAATGGCGGCAGGGCCGCTCACCAACATCCGGCAATGGCAGCCGACAATGATGACTTGCCAAATGATCTCCAGAGGTGACACCGGAAGCTTGCTAATCCGATCTCAGCAACTATTGGTTGGTATTTGTGACGAGTCGATGTCATATTATACGTATAATATGAGACATTTTAAGTTGATATTTTTGTCTTATTTATTTATTTAGAGTTTTTTACACGATAAATACATATGTGCTGTTATATATTTAAAATGATTAATTTACCCTAATCTATGTGTGTGTGCATATATATAATCAGGATAAAATGTGATGGGTTTAATAACCTTGGGCCAATGGGCCAGGTCCGCAGCAAGCCCACAATCCAACTTCAAATTAAAAGTCCCACATTGCTTTTTGAGAAACATTACATCTGTAAACTCCACTATAAAAGCAAGCATCCTCAAGCATTGAAGGACAAGTGAAAAAAGCTCCATAAAGCTCCGTATGGCTTAGAGAATGGTCTAGCCATTGCTAGCCGATCTCTAATGAGAACAAGCTGGCGGCCAGGAGATCCACGACTCTCCTCTCATTCAGGAGGCCCATTGGCTCTCCGCCAGTCCGGAGGCCCTCAGCCCTCCGCCGTCACGAGGCCCTCGGCCCTCCTACTGTCCAGAGGCCCTTAGTCCTCCATCCAGGAGGCACGGAGCTCTCCTCCTTTCAAGAGGCACGGAGGCCCACGCCCTCCTACAATCCAGAGGCCCTCTGCCCTCCGCCGGCACGGAGGCCTTCGGCCCTCCGCCACCAGGAGGCCCTCAGCCCTCCTCCCGTCCGGAAGCCATCAATCCTCCGCCATCCGGAGGCCCTCAGCCCTCCGCCAACTAGGAGGCCTTCAACCCTCCGTCTTGGAGCCACGATCCCTCTATCCCATAGCCAAGAGCCCGCAGTCCAAGAGTGGATCCTCCGCTCAGGTAACAAGAATGCTTACTCACTAGTATCATTTAGTCCTTCTCATTAAAGTCGCCCTCCGCGGGCGCAATTGTAAGCCGCCCCTCTGGCGAGCGCACCTCTAAGTCGCCCCTCCGCGGGCGCACCTCTAAGCCGCCCCTCTGCCGGGTGCACCTAAAAGTCGCCCCTCTGTCGGGCGCACCTAAAAGTACCCCTTTGTGGGTGCACATCCAAGCCGCCCTCCGCGGGCACACCTAGAAGCCGCCCCTCTGTCGGGCGCACTTCCAAGCCGCCCTCAGTGGGCGCGCCTGTAAGCCGCCCCTCTGCGGGCGTACCTGTAAGCCGCCCTTCTGCGGGCGTACATCTAAGCCGCCCTCCGCTGGCGCACCTGTAAGCCTTCCCTCTGTCCCTCTGCGGACGCACCTAAAAGTCGCCCCTTTGCCGGGCGCACTCCAAGCCGCCCTCCGCGAGCGCACCTGTAAGCCACCCCTCTGCGGGCGCACATCCAAACTGCCCTCCGCGGGCGCACCTATAAGCCACCCATCTGCCAGCGCACCTCTAAGCCACCCTCTGCGGGCGCACCTATAAGCCGTCCTTTTGCCGGGCGCACTCCAAGTCGCCCTCCGCGGGCATACCAGTAAGCCGCTCCTCTGTCGGGTGCATCTATGGAGCTCAAGCCTCCAAATGCATCCCTCTCACACTCCCCTCATCACGTTTACCTTTTAACGTGCATTCCTCCGTTTATTGCGGAAGATTTCTGACTTGAGCGTCGGAGTGTCGTCGGGGGACAACCCCCATCAGCCTCTGACCTCTTGTTTGTTATTTATGTTGTGCAGGTTCTTGGTTATCAGCGACGGAGACCGGACCCGATCCAGATCAACCCGCAACGGAAGATTGGAAGGTTTTCTAATTCGTACAACAATCGGTGACCCGAGACGCAACAAAATGTAAGGCAAGAATAATA